>JBBPBX010064777.1:9438-20155 GCA_038048925.1 Garcialebias charrua | reverse complement strand
AGCAGGAATTATGACGAGACTGCGGGCAGACGCTAAAACCGGGAGACCCCCGATGCCGGCTCTTTTCCTGTCCAACGTGCGTTCACTGGACAACAAGATGGATTTGCTTCGTCTGAGAGTAACAACGTCGGAGGAGATGAGGAGATGTTCGGTGCTTTGCCTCACGGAAACATGGATCAATGAGGACACTCCTGACTCTGTTTATGAGTTGGATAATAAACTATTTTTCAGAACGGACCGGTGCATCGAGACTACGGGGAAAACGCGAGGCGGAGGCGTCTGCATTTACGTTAACAAAGACTGGTGCACGAACTGTGCCGTTATCAGCAGGATCTGCTCAGCTGCTGTGGAGCTTTTAACAATAAGATGTCGGCCACATTATCTTCCCCGCGACTATTCAGCGATAATAATAAGCAATGTTTACATAGCACCCGATGCTAATGCCAACGACGCCCAGGGAGAAATTCATGACTTACTCACCTCGCTGCAGTGTAAATATCCTGAGGGGTTTTTCATTGTTTCCGGGGACTTCAATCACGTAGATTTACGTGTCATTCTTCCAACCTTCAATCAGCACGTTTTCACAGCAACACGAGGAAATAAGACACTAGACCAGGTCTACACGAATGTGAAGGGGGCGTACACGGCGAAGCCACGCCCACCGCTCGGGGCTTCCGACCATCGCTCCCTGCTATTGGTCCCTAGACAGCTCCCCCCACTCAGACGTCACAAGCCGGAACAAAGAGTGATCACATCGTGGCGCCAAGATAGTTCCCCCATGCTAAGAGACTGCTTTGAAAACACAAACTGGTCTGTCTTCAAAGAGGCAGCTACGAATGGAAGTTCAGTTGACCTGGAACTTTATGCTTCCTCAGTCCTGGGTTACATCAGTACATGTGCTGAAAATGTATCCATAAGAAAGTGTGTTAAATTTTACCCCAATCAAAAACCCTGGCTAAATAAGGATGTCCGCACCCTGCTGGCAGCCAGGGACACTGCATTCAAGTCTAAAGATACTGAGGAGTTGAGAAAGTGCAGGAGAGAACTGGATGATGGCATAAAGAAGGCCAAAGCCGCGTATGCACAGAGGATCGAGGGACAGTTCACCTCACATGATCCACGGAGCATGTGGCAGGGCATCAAATGCTTAACAGACTACAAGGGCAAAAGCAAACAATGCCCCAGGGACCCATCCCTGCCTGATGCCCTCAATAAGTTTTATGCACGTTTTGATGATCCAAACAGACCAACTAGCACCAGACTCAACTCATCACCAGACGAGGAGCACCTCAAAGTGACCGCAGCAGAAGTGAGAGGTAGTCTCAGAAGGATCAACCCTCATAAAGCTACGGGTCCAGACAACATCCCAGGGAAAGTTCTGAAGGAATGTGCGGACCAGCTCTGTGAGGTGCTGGCTGACATCTTCACCACCTCACTTTCACTGGAGTCAGTTCCCACCTGCCTGAAGACTGCCACCATCATCCCAGTCCCAAAAAGCTCCACAGTGACTGGTCTGAATGACTATAGACCGGTGGCTCTCACCCCGATAGTCGCTAAATGTTTTGAGAAACTGGTCATGTCCCACATCAAGACAGCCGTCAACATCAGCGAGGACCCTCATCAATATGCATACCGTGAGAACCGATCAACAGAGGACGCCATCTCCTCTGTGGTCCACACTGCTCTCACCCACCTGGATCAGAAGGACTCATACGTGCGTCTGCTCTTTGTGGACTTCACATCTGCCTTCAACACCATGATCCCCCAAACTCTGATAGACAAACTATCTACACTTGGACTAAGCCCCTCTATTTGTAACTGGGTCTTAGACTTCTTAACAAACAGACCACAGTCCGTGAAGATCCACAACTTCTCCTCTTCCACCATCACCCTCAGCACTGGCTCTCCTCAAGGATGTGTGCTGAGCCCTCTTCTGTTCACTCTGCTCACATATGATTGTACAGCCACACTTCCAGGCTGTCATATTGTTAAGTTTGCAGATGATACAGCTGTGGTGGGATGCATCACAGATAATGATGAATCCAGCTACAGACAGGAGGTGGAACATCTGGAGAGCTGGTGCAAAGAGAACAACCTTCACATGAATGTGAAGAAGACGAAGGAGATGATTGTGGACTTCAGAAGGAACAAACACACCCACACCCCACTGTATATAGGTGGATCTGCGGTGGAGGTGGTCTCCAGTTACAAGTACCTGGGTGTACACTTGAATGATAACCTCAGCTGGAGCAATAACACCACCAGCCTGATCAAGAAAGGTCATCAGAGACTCTACTTCCTCAGACGGCTGAGACGAGCCGGTCTGAGAAGCTCAGTCCTCACCTCGTTCTACAGGTGTGCAGTGGAGAGCGTCCTGTGCTCCAGCATCAACGTGTGGCATGGAGGCTGCACAGTTGCAGAGAGGAAAGCTCTACAAAGAGTGGTGAAGGCTGCACAGAAGTCTGTGGGAGTCAGTCTCCCCACCATCACAGACATTTACACCTCCAGATGCAGAAAAAGAGCCACCTGCATCATGAAAGACCTCACTCACCCAGCACACTCACTCTTTGCACCACTCCCCTCGGGACGGAGGTTGAGGAGCATCAAATGTAGAACCACTAGACTGAGGAACAGCTTCTACCCTGAGGCTGTCAGACTCATGAATAAATAAATAATAAGAATAAACACTGCAAAATGTCACATCATGTTGATACTGATCTGTTTCTTGTTGCTGCGTTCATCTGTGACTATCTGCGTTCATCTGTGACCATCTGCTCATGTTCGTGCTGCTGTTTATAATGATGTTTTTCTACTACATTAGGGCTTAGTGTATTACTAGCTGATGTCTCTCTTAGTTAATCCTAGATGTTATTATTGTTTTTCTCTTGCATTTGTTGTTGGATGTAACTGGGACCCTGTGTACATAATCTCGTTTTCAACACATGTACTACATGCGGTGCAAATGACAATAAATTCTCTCTGACTCTGACTCTGACTCTGACTCATACGGATAAATTAACTGTAAACACTCCCTGAACTCTGTGAATGTCTCAGGACTGGAGCAGCAGCCGCGATCGCTCCGCCGATCGCTCCCACAGTGCCGCGCGAGACCAGCAGCTCATGGTATGAGCTAAGGCTAACATGCTAAAGTGGACCCCACCAGAGCTGTAGCTTACAGCCGGCTTTGTGCGATCAGAGGTCCCTGGAGCTCGCCTCGATGTCGGACTGGAAGCCGAAGACATCGGGGGACAACGAGCTAACTTGGAATAACAAAGCCGACAGCATTTTTGGAGATGCAGATAAACCGGACTGCCCGGAGCTGCGGATTCGGGGGGGCTAATGCTAACAGATGCAGCTGAAGGCGGCGCAAGCAGACGGCTTTCGGTAAGTTATTAAAACTTTTTCTGTATGAAGTTAGGATACTAACAGTCCTTTCTGTCTGGACTAGACAGTTGCACTGCACTTTGACTGCACATAGAGCGCGCGGAGGGGGGGGCGAGAGACGACGTGTCTGTCGTGTGAAAACAAAAGGCGGAGAAAAGCACTGTTGTACAGAAAAAACTGTACAGGTATGTGTTTATAGATGAATGTGTGGTGTAATGTGCTAGCTAACTGCTTGTAAATAAAGTGTTGTGCATGTTTAAGGATCAGTATGTACGCTTGTTCAGTCTCATGTTGATAAACGGGTGTGCGCCGCAGCGCTAGCGTCTTTTTTCTATTTGCGAGCAAAGTTCCGGTTTTACGAGATAGCCACTGCGGGCCGTTCCGAGGTACGAATTTTCGGTTTACGAGCAACTCATAAGTACGGAACTCGCTCGTAAGTCGGGGACCACCTGTATATATATATATATATAATATATATATATATATTTATATATATATATATAAGGTTTATATGAATAAACATAAGTAAAAATAAAAATGAAAGCTCTATCATGTAAAAGGGAAGCCAAACGTGGACACCATCCAAAAACTCCTGTAAAATGGACTGAGGCAAAGTGGGAAACTGTTTAGGGGTCGGACAAATCGAAATTGAAATTATTTTGAGGACTTCTCAGCATTAAATTGAAGAGGGATTATTCAGTTTATCAACTCACAGTTTAAAAGCCTGCCTCTCTGATGATATAGGGGTACATTAGGACATTTAGCATGACACATCTGAACAGGCACCATGAACGCAGTTACAGGTTTTAGAACAACGTATGCTCCCATCAGGATGACGTCTGTTTCAGGTAGGGCCTTGCATAATCCAGCAAGACAATGTTAAATGTCTACTGCCTCCATGGCTTCATAGTAGGAAAGCCCAGATGCCGAACTGGTCTGTCTGCAGTTCAAGCCTCTCACAAAGTCAAAACCTTTGATGCAAAGTGAAACAAACAGTTTAGCAGAGAAGATCCAGGACTGTTGGATGCAACAAGACCTCCGGCAGCTGCTCTCCTCAGTTGTCTACTGACTGTTAAAAATGAGAGGAGGTGTCACAGCTGGAAACATGACCCTTTATGACATGTGTTGCTGCTGTTGCATTTTAAATTATCCTGTTTCATCATAAAACAGTCTGATGTCTTCATTTAAACATTTCAGATGTTTTCTAAGGACCACTGTGAGTGAGACATGGATTTGTGAAAGCTGCTAATCTTTTTGCCGCCTGTTGTTTTTTAGTTTATACAAAGTTTCAACGTTGTTAGATGTGGGATTGTAGCTTAAAAATCTTACCATTTGCTATCATCAAAGTAAGTATTTTATCATGTGTGCACATAATCCATGATGTTGAATCCTCACTCAGCTGTTTTATAATACATTGAAATGTGTCACGTCAATCAATTCTAAAATTGGTATCTCCAAGGATGAAAGGCAGCTTTCACACCCAACCTCATTAAAATAAGAACTTCTAGTGAGACGGACGCATCATGGCGATAGACTGATTCCTCAAACTAAAGAAAAGGTGCAATGTGATGTCGAGAACAATTTCAAACAATCCTGCTGCAATTTCTTTCACTGATTACAGAACTCTCACTGGTGATCGTCTCCTGGAGGCGCAGGAGGAGAAGATTGGATTTAAAGTGACATGGCCTTGTTACCTGAGCCCTGTTCTTCTTCAGTCACTTTACGTGTCATCCTTAAAGTTACTTGTTAATCGACTTGACGTTGCTAAAGCGTGCGTATCTTTAAGGTATAACTAATCACTTCTCTTGATCAGTTATAGGTGCTTCATGATTTATTTTCTGCAGATGCGTTCTCCCTTAACAATAAAAGCACAAAGGCTTAAAAAGTTACAGATGGTCCAGAACTCAGCTGCCCGTGTCATCACTCAAACCTCCTACTATAACCACATCACTCCTGTCCTGCAGCAGCTCCACTGGCTCCCGGTTAAATCACGCATCATCTTCAAAATTCTACTCCTCACGTTCAAAGCTATCCACAACCTTGCCCCTCCTTATCTATCTGACCTCCTACAAATCTCCATCCCATCACGCTCTCTCAGGTCCTCCTCTTCACTACAACTCCATGTACCCTCTGCCCGCCTCTCCACCATGGGGAGCAGGGCCTTCACCTGCTCTGCCCCTCACCTCTGGAACGCTCTACCGCCCGACCTTCGAAACACCACCTCCCTTTCTCTGTTCAAGACTGCCCTGAAAACACATCTCTTTAGACTAGCTTATCATTAACTTTACTAAATGTATTTTTATCTTCCATTTTATATCCTTTATGTATTTTATATTTCAATTTGTCGCTGATAATGTTTGCTCTGTATTCACTGTGTTGGTTTGTTAAGTGTCCTTGGGTGTCATGAAAGGCGCTTTTAAATAAAATGATTATTATTATTATTATTATTATTATTATTATTAAAATAGTTTTAATATCTGTACTTTAAAGGTAAAGATGTGCCAGATACATATGGGGTGCTGTTTGTAAAGGTACACTGTCAAAAATTAACAGCAATATTTTGGTTTATTTAGACTTTCATCAGAAAAAACAAACCGCTTTTGTTTTTTCAGTCAGATTTTCACCATATTATTTGTAAATTTAAAAATGTTATAGTTCCTAACTAAATATTTATTTTACAAGCTAAATATCTAGTTTGTAAACTAAATACTTTACTTGCAAGTTAAATATTTAGTTAGCAAGCTAAGTATTTAGCTCCACGCTAAATATTTAGTTTACAAACTAAAAGTTTATGTCCAAACTAAATGTTTAATTTACATACTAAATATTTAACTTGCAAATAAAATGTTTAGTTCCTGAACTAAATATTTAAGTGTAAATTAAATATTGAATTTACAAGCTAAATATTTATTTTCAAAACTAAACATTTAATTTCTAAGCTAAACATTTAATTCCTATACTAAATATTTAATTAGCAAATTAAATATTTAGCTCAAACCTAAATATTTATTTTCAAAGCTGAACATTTAATTTCCAAAATAAATAGTTAATTTGCTAACTAAATAGTTAGCTCGGACCTAAATAATTAACTTACTAGCTAGATATTTTAACTTACAAGTTAAATATTTATTTAACTTACAAGTCAAATATATAGGTCTGAGCAAAATATGTAGTTAGCAAACTATTATTATTTTTACCTTGGAATATAAAAATTAGGTCAGAGCTAAATATTTAGTTAGCAAATTAAATATTTAGTTTAGAAATTCAATATTTAGCTTAGAAATTAATTGTTTAGTTTGGAAAATAAATGTTTAGTTTTGAAAATAAATATTTAGCACTGAAATTAAATATTAAATTTACACGGAAACATTTAGTTCACTAACTAAATATTTAACTTGCAAGTTACATATTTAGTTTCTAAATTAAACATTTAGCTTGGACATAAAAAATTAGTTTGTAAACTAAATATTTAACTTGTAAAATAAATATTTAGTTTGGAACTATGACATTTATAAATGTATGAATAACATGTTGAAGAGATGACATTGGAAAAAAAACTTTTTTTTTTCTTATTTAAGTACTTTGTATAAATAAACCTAAATATTGCTGTTAATTTTTCACTGTGTAACTTTACAAACAGCACCCCATTCATGCATTGCTCAATGCAATAATCAAAGCTACATAAAAGGTTAGAGAGATGACGAGATTTGAAAACTGGCAGGACGGGGCAGCCAAATAATGTTACGGGTGCCAACGTAATTGTAAAGATCACGGCTGAAAGGAATAAATGTTAGAGTCAGAGCCCAGTTTACACAACAGACAAACAACGGTGTTAGTTACAGGATCGAATAAAGCTACAGATCCATCTGGTGCAGGGAAAAGGTCAAGCGCTTCATCTAATCTTGTTGCTTTTCACCACCTGGCTCATTCTCAGGTGGTTTTTCCTGTGGTTTCTTTTTTATTCTGTGGGACCGTTCCCCAGACATTTAATAACCAATAAACGGCCGAACCAAAACAAACGAGACGGTCCAGTTACTCACNCGCTTGTAGATCCCAACCTTAGATTTGCAGAGAGAACTCCTAAGACCTTGAACTTGTCATTTTTTTCTTAAAGCTGTAACAAACTGTGTCAGCTGGTTATTTGACTTAGCTTTGCAGCTAAGTACTGCAGCATTTTAAAGCCTATCATAAAACATTATCTCTCCTGAGAACAATATTGTCCCACAACTTTTAAATGAGAGAACAGAGGAAGTAAAATGTCGAGCAGGCAATGAACCAGTGTTCTTTCCTGAAGCTAAAGGATTTATCTTTATTTTGTTTTTTATCCGTCTCTCATTTGTAACAAAAAGTAAAGCAGTCCGGTCGTCCTTCGTCAAAGGACAACTCACAAAGGCTTCCCTCCGCAGCAGTAATGGTTTCTAACTTGCCTTCTGTCATGTGAGCGATGGTAATTAGCAATAAAAGAGACGAGTCACGGAAGGAACTGGAGTCCTTGAGATCGCTGTAGAGGATGGCAAAGCCGAAGGACTCAAATCAGAACCTTATTAGTATTTCATTAACACGCCTTTTACCTTGTTCTTATGTGTTGCCTGGATAATTAACGCTCCACCGTGCTTTCTCTCAGACCACAGGAGGCTTTCTATGGAAGACGGTTTCTGTGTGGACCTGATGCAGTTTAGCTGAAAATCACGGCAGCCCACTTTGACTCTTTGATCCTGGAGCTGCTTTGGGCGACATCATTTTGCTTTGACAACCTAACATGGACTGCATATGTATATTTTATCTATTTCTCCACACAAAGCAGTTTGACAAGTGGTAGACGAGCGCGAGCCTCCTACAGTCATTGTTCCAGTTCGGCTCACAGTGCAGTGGTGAATTCTGCAGAGTATTTCTGAGAAGCACGCTGTTTGTTGAGCTGGAGAGCAGCAGACCTGTCCACCACGTTAAGATATCTGATTTAACATCAGAAGTAAGACCTTTTTCTAATTTACAGAACATGTGTGTTGGTAAGCATATTTGTGAAGTCAAGTTTTAGGGGTGTGAAGTGGGCTCAGTTTAATTTATTTAATTTAAATGCTAAATATGAGCAAATATCCGGAGGCATTGTTATGAAAGATGAAAGCGATGGTAAGCAGTTGCACCAAGAGACTACACATTTCCCTCTTTACTCTCACAGCTATTTGTTTATCTTCTGGATATTTATTGAATTTGTCCCGGTGCTTTTCAGTCCTATAAATACCTGCAGCAGTACCTGTACCTTCAGCATTAAGCATACCAAATACTTCTGCTGATTAATTCTTATTGTCACACTATCTGCAGAGAATGCTTTGATTGAATTTGTTTGAAAAGCAATGCAAGGTGCTTATCACACACACAAAAAAAACACCAAATAATTACTCATGCTTATCTTTGTGACCTTCAGGAGGAATGCTCTGAAGCCTCCTGGTCCTGGTAAACCAGAAGTGAAAACATGTCAGAACTGTAATCATGTTTGGTCCCAGAAGATTGAATGTAAACACCATGAATATACAAGTTCTGCTTTCATGAGGAACCATCGTGAAAAACCTCATTAGGGACGGTGTCTTGAGACAGAGACTGTGAGCAGTAAATGTCCTGCTGCTCAGTAATGCAGGTAGGTCTAACAGGCCTGTCCTCTGCACAGGTTCTTCTCCAGAGAACTGACTCACTGCTTGGATGTCTCCAGTGAACACAGTTGATCTGGAGGTGAACACCAGGATTCATTCAACCTTTATTTAGGCAGGTTGATCCCACTGAGCCTCGAGGACTTGTTTACAAGAGAGACCTGGTTTCAACAAAGAATGATGACAAAAGGACAACAATAGACAATCAGAAGACAGAAATACAGATTTTTTTTTTTTTTCAAGGGTGCTTGTAGGAGCGTTCATGTTGTGATATTTCACAGTGATTATTCTGGTTAGATATTCATGAGTCTAACAGCCTCAGGGTAGAAGCTGTTCCTCAGTCTAGTGGTTCTACACTTGATGCTCCTCAACCTCCGTCCTGAGGGGAGTGGGGCAAAGAGTGAGTGTGCTGGGTGAGTGAGGTCTTTCATGATGCAGGTGGCTCTTTTCCTGCATCTGGAGGTGTAAATGTCTGTGATGGTGGGGAGACTGACTCCAACAGACTTCTGTGCAGCCTTCACCACTCTCTGTAGAGCTTTCCTCTCTGCAACTGTGCAGCCTCCATGCCACACGTTGATGCTGGAGCACAGGATGCTCTCCACTGCACACCTGTAGAAGGAGGTGAGGACTGGGCTGCTCAGACCAGCTCGTCTCAGCCGTCTGAGGAAGTAGAGTCTCTGATGACCTTTCTTGATCAGGCTGGTGGTGTTGTTGCTCCAGCTGAGGTTATCATTCAAGTGTACACCCAAGTATTTGTAGCTGGAGACCACTTCCACTGCAGATCCACCTATGTTCAGTGGGGTGTGGGTGTGTTTGTTCCTTCTGAAGTCCACAATCATCTCCTTTGTCTTCTTCACATTCATGTGAAGATTATTCTCTTTGCACCAGCTCTCCAGGTGTTCCACCTCCTGTCTGTAGCTGGACTCATCATTGTTTGTGATGCATCCCACCACCGCTGTATCATCTGCAAACTTAACAATATGACAGCCTGGATGTGTGGCTGTACAATCATATGTGAGCAGAGTGAACAGAAGAGGGCTCAGCACACATCCTTGAGGAGAGCCAGTGCTGAGGGTTATGGTGGAGGAGGAGAAGTTGTGGATCTTCACGGACTGTGGTCTGTTAAGAAGTCTAGTACCCAGTTACAAATAGAGGGGCTTAGTCCAAGTGTGGATAGTTTGTCTATCAGAGTTTGGGGGATCATGGTGTTGAAGCAGATGTGAAGTTCACAAAGAGCAGACGGACCTAGGAGTCCTTCTGATCCAGGTGGGTGAGAGCAGTGTGGACCACAGAGGAGATGGAGTCCTCTGTTGATCGGTTCTCATGGTATGCATATTGATGAGGATCCTCGTTGATGTTGATGGTTGTCTTGATGTGGGACATGACCAGTTTTTCGAAGCATTTAGCGACTATCGGGGTGAGAGCCACTGGCCGATAGTCATTCAGACCAGTCACTGTGGAGCTCTTTGGGACTGTGATGGTGGTGGTCCTCAGGCAGGTGGGAAATGTCTCCAGGGGAAGTGAGATGTTAAAGATGTCGGCCAGAGAGAGGCCACCTCCGGTGAAAAAACGTCAAGGCCAACCGGAGAGCCTGAAGTCGTTACTGGCCCGAATCTGCTCCTGTCCGTTTCCGGCGGCACTTCAGAGCAACAGAGCGTCTCCTGCAGGCGAGCACAGTGATTCCCACAGAG
>JBBPBX010064776.1:0-12796 GCA_038048925.1 Garcialebias charrua | reverse complement strand
ATATGTATTTATTTATTTATTATTGTATTTATTAAATATTTTCTAGTTTTAGTTTATTGTATTTATTATTCAATGCAATAAAGTAAACAAATTAAAAAAGTAACAGATCATTGTAAACTATGGCTTATTTACATAATGATTTTAATCCCTTGGATCGCTCGGATACAAGCGGCTGAAATGAGTTTTCTCCGCAAGGTGTCTGGACTCTTCCTTAGAGATAGGGTGAATAGCTCAGTCATCCGGGAGGGACTCGGAGTAGAGCCGCTGCTTCTCCACATCGAGAGGAGCCAGTTGAGGTGGCTCGGGCATCTGGTTAGGATGCCTCCTGGACGCCTCCCTGGTGAGGTGTTCCGGGCATGTCCCACCGGGAGGAGACCCAGAGGAAGACCCAGGACACGCTGGAGGGACTATGTTTCTCGGCTGGCCTGGGAACGCCTTGGGATTCCCCCGGAGGAGCTGCTCCAAGTGGCTGGGGAGAGGGAAGTCTGGGCCTCCCTACTTAGGCTGCTACCCCCGCGACCCGACCCCGGATAAGCGGAAGAAAATGGATGGATGGATGGATTTAATCGCTTGATGTACAGCTCCCAAACTGTTGGCTCTCAGAAACTGTGGCCCCCTGAGCAGTTTTGTTGAATAGTCCTGTACTAGGAGAAATCACAGTTTCCAAGATTGATCTTATGCAGATGACTTCTAGAAACAGGGAAACAACAGGTAAATATAATTCTTACTGAATGGAGCATTAAATGGCTGAACATACCAGTTGGTATATCCTGATGCATGCTCAATAATCCAGGTAGAAAAATCTAAAAAAGTTAAGTCTCGTCCTCTGGTTGGTACCTAATGCTCCAACGGGGAATGGGGCGTTTCCTCAGCCTCTTATTCCTCTGGAGCTCATCGATGGAAGTGGTCCCAGCTGCTACTCATTGTCACAGCCCAGGGTCAGGGACATGCAGTAGAAGAAACACTGGAATCCTATATTGTCCCCCTTACAAACAATTGTCCATCCTGGTTTCTTATTCCAGTTTTGAACAGAGCTTTTTTGAACTGGGTCGTTCTCCCATGCTGCTGTACACACTGGTTTACCGTCCACCAAATTGCAACAAAAACTTCTTAACCCTGCTGTTGTCCTTGGGTCAAAATGACCTGTCACTGTGTTTATATTCTGTACACTATCATTTATGAGATTGTCTTGTATTGTTTCTTTTGTAAAAAAAAATGAACAAATTTAATAAACATAAACATAAAACCCCCCAAAAATTACACTAAATGCTATTTTTTAACTTGAAATTTTATGACTTTTCCTAGACTGGCCCCAACAGTAGAAAAAGTGAAATTTTGCTTTTATTCACATTCCCAAGAAAGCTGTACAAAAAAAGGCACAAAGGTGGTTTTCGGGTCAAAATGACCCGTGAGGCAAATAGAGTTGAAATCAAGGTCACATAGTTATTTACAAACCACAGAATGTTTCAATGTTTTAGGTGTGTCTCAGATCAGTCAGTGGCAGAAGTAAACACGGCAAAATAGGTGGTGTTCTTGCAGACTTCAGAAGACCACATGTTTATTTCCAGAGGTTATAAAGGTGCTGCAGATAACAGGACCCCATATTATGTCTGTGCTGATGCCATGAGTGTGCGTTATAATGTTGAAGAGGCTCTGAGGCTGATTTTCTCAGATGTCCAGCAAGACAACTCTGATTCAGAAGAGGAAGTGGAGGATGTATCCAAAGAAGAAGATGGGGAGGAATACAACCCAGAGCATGATAAATCATCTTCAGAAGAAGAAGAAAACCATGAAAATGAAAGACAGACTTTACTTTCAAAAAATGGCAAAATAACATGGTCCTCAGTAGCATATGACTAACACGGCAGGCATGCAGAACAACACGTCATAAAGATGACCCCAGTACCCACAAGGTATGCCGTTTCTCATGTCCATGATATTGTCTCAACATTCTACCTGTTTATCACACCAGCAATAGAAAAAAATAATTGTGGGGATGACAAATATGGAGGGTTTTCACAAATATGGAGACAGCTGGAAAAAGATGGATGAGATTGACCTGCAGGCCTACTTAGAGCTGCTAATCTTAGCAGGTGTATACAGGTCCCGAGGTGAGGCTGCAGCTAGTCTATGGGATGCAGAGAGTGCAAGGCCAATTTTCCAAGCCACAATGCAACTAAAACTCTTTCACACCTACTCAAGACTGCTACGATTTGATGACCGTGAGTCAAGACCAGCAAGACGTGTGACAGACAAACTTGCAGCTATAAGAGAGGTATGGGACAAGTGGGTGGAGCGGCTTCCCTACCTCTACAATCCAGGGCCTGATGTAACAGTGGATGAGCAACTGGTTCCATTTATAGGTAATCCGTTTTCATATTTGTAATAAAAGTGATTTTCACTATTGATTTCTTTGACTGTTTTCTGTGACACTGATACTAATCACTGATGCTATTGTCTTTTGTCCAAAGGTTGTTGTCCTTTCCAGCAATATATGCCTAGCAAGCAGCAAAATATGGGATCAAGTCATGGGTGGCTTGCGATGCCAAATCAAGCTATGCTTGGAAAATGCAAGTCTATTCTGGGAAGTCGACTAGTGGATGCCCAGAGAAGAACCAGGGGATGCGAGTTGTGCTTGATGTGACAGAGCGACTGAGGAGTCACAATGTGATATGTGACAATTTCTTCACCTCTTAAGAACTTGGACAGCAGCTCCTGAAGAAGAAGATCACCATAGTTGGTACAGTTCAAAAGAACAAGCCTGAGCTCCCACCTGCACTGCTTGCGTCAAAGGAGAGAGAGGTATTTTCGTCATAATTTGCCTTTACGCCCACCACCACTCTAGTTTCCTACCTCCCAAAGAAAAACAAGAATGTAGTTCTTCTGAGCACACTGCACACAGACGGAGACATTAACGATCATGAGGACAGGAAGCCAATCATCATCCTAGACTACAACCACAACAAAGGAGGTGTGGACAACCTAGAAAGGCTTCCTGTCACCTACAGAATTCAATACAAAACTGCTCTCATTACACATCAATGCTTACATGGAACTTCACCTGACTATCTAAAGGACATTCTTGCACCATATTCATCCACCCGGTCTCTACGATCACAGAACAGTAATCTACTTCACATTCCACGAACCAAATTAAGGACCATGGGAGACAGGGCATTCTGTGTGGCTGCCCCCCGCCTATGGAACTCCCTTCCTGACTGCCTGAGAGCTCCACAGTCACTGGTTGACTTTAAAAGCGGTTTAAAGACTTTTCTTTTTAAGCAAGCCTATTCTGCCCCCGCATGATTTTATCTTTGATCTTGGTTGATAGTATTATTGATTTTACTTGATTTTATCACTTGTTTTATTTATTTATTTATTTATTTTTTAAGCAGGCCTATTCTGCCTCCACAGGATTCTGTTTTTAATCTTAGTTAATACCATTATTGATTTTATTTGATTTTATCACTTGTTTTTATTGTTGTAGCACTTTGAGATTTTTATTAATGAAAAGTGCGGTATAAATTGAATTTATTATTATTATTATTATTATTAAAAGGTGATTGGAACATATAGCTGCAGAAGAATGACTGCCCGCTGGCCCTTAGTCATCTTCCACAACATCATTAGCTATGTTTACATGGACATAAGTAATCGGATCAAGCGGCCGATCGGAACAAAAGTCTGTCAAGTAAACGCTCCGTTCGGGTTATTTTTTGTGTATTCGGCTTGATCCGACCTAATTTGTGATCAGATCGAAATGGGTGGTTTACGCCGATCAGTAACCCGATCGCTGTGCATGTAAACACTTTATCTGTTTCTTTTATCGGACTGTAGCCTGGTTGATACCAGACCCATGTCCTTCACTTCGCTTTGTACTAGGGTCTGGCATCTCTCCCATAGACAGCGATTTCTCCATTAGATTTTTGAATGGACCAATCAGAGAACAGAAGGCGGAGTTTTGTTAGTTAGCCTGGCGAGGTCCAGGCTATTCAGATAAAAAGCTCAGAAACCACTCGGTGGATATTTTTTCTGCTACCAGTGTGTAATTATATGTCTCTAATTTACTGACTGTTGGCCTAGATGAAACATTTGAGATAAAATTCGATTTTTTATCATTTATTTTCGTAGCGCACCCGAGGCTGTTTGGAAAATGTCAAACCGAAACTATTTAAATCCAGCAGATTTGACCATTTCGTGAATTGATTTAGGAACTGTTAAGCTCAGGAACACTTCTGATATAACGTCAGCGGTGAAATATATTTTTTATCAGCAGAGAAATAATAGTTTACCTTGTTTTATTGAAAATTCCTTCGTGGCGGCAGCCATTTTGAATGACGACGTCAGTCGACGTCGTTCAAAACTCCGCCTTCTGCTCTCTGATTGCTCAGGAACACTTCTGATATAACGTTAGCTAAGAAATACATTTTTTATCAGCAGAGAAATAATAGTTTTTTACCTTGTTTTATTGAAAATTCCTTCGTGGCGGCAGCCATTTTGAATGACGACGTCAGTCGACGTCGTTCAAAACTCCGCCTTCTGTTCTCTGATTGGTCCGGTCAAAAATCTACCGGAGATATCCTTGTCTATGGGACAAGTCCCAGACCCAGCAGTGAAGGGAAATGAGAATTGAGCGGAGCTGCGTAGGAATGGCGAGGGCCAGGCTAATCGGACTGTGGAAACTGTCCTGACTGCGCATGTGCGTTGCACACCCCTCCCCTACGTGTTTCCTTTTCCAGCGCTCTCATACTGCAAATAAAAAAGACTAAAAGCATGCGTTACTTGCCTGTAGCTCAATCAGGAAGTGCAGTAAAACTCCATCGCCGTCATTACAATCCAAGTACTGGCGCGGGTCCATTTTTGGCGCGTCTGTTTACTTTCATCCCGGAAGTAACTTCTTCTTCTGTGTTTTTCACAAAAGTAACGTCCTCTTCTGTGTTTTTTTTAAGGGGAGTGTACCACTCTGCACATGTCAGAACTTCTGGTCAGAATAAAAGCCTGCTGCATGTAAACACTTGTCATGAACGGATTGTACCCATGTAAACGGCACTATATAATTATGCAAACAGAACACATTTAAATCTGGTCACAGAATTTTGCCCATGTAAACATAGCTACTGATGTTTCCTCCTATAATGCCTTTGTTATTTGGAGAGAGATCAACCCGACCTGGATGTCTCGTAAGCAGAACAAGAGGAGGGTGTTCCTGGAACAGCTAGGAAAGGCACTTGTAACTTCACTCTTTGAAAAAGGAAGCATGTCCCACGCACAAAAGCCTTAGCAGCAGTTGTGAAAGCTATTCAGAGTGCAGGAGCTCCTGATCAACCTAAGGATCCAGCTACCACAGCCACTTCCCCAGCTTGGACAAGTAAGTGGAAGCAATGTCAGTTCTGCCCTCAAAAGAAGGACTATAAAACGCATACTGTCTGCTGTAGGTGTAAGAAATATATCTGCAAAGGCTGTGCACTTGCATACTGCCCTGCATGTGCTAATTACAGTAGTTTAATGGCTTATGTTATTTTTCATATTTTTGTATTGTACATGGTCTTAAATTGTTCACTGGAGAAAAAAGAAACAGAGTCAATGGGATGAAAAAAATTCATTCAAAACTCATTTTTGCACATTTTTCTCTTTTTTTAAACTACATAAGTCAAAGTCAAAGTCAACTTTATTGTCAGAACTGCAATATGTACAGGACATACACAGGGCCGAAATTGCGTTTCTCTCAGTCCCTCGGTGCAACAGTAACCATCTAAACACTAAACACTAAAACATTTAATAAACATAAGCATAAAATAGTAAAAAAAGTGTAACACTGTCCTGAGTTTTTTCATAATAGTATAAAAGTATGAAAATTTACACCAACACTGAAACACCAAACACCCCTAAAACACCAAACACCCAATGAACATAAGCATAAAATGAAATAATAAAAGTGTAATACTGTCCTGAGTTTTTGCATAGTAGTATAAAAAGTATAAAACGTATATCTATAAAATAAACTGAAGTTTCTAGCGTTGACATTTGCAAAGAGTGGCACAGCAGCATATGAGTTAATGTACACAGTACATGTATATGTATGAGGTAGTTGATGTTGGTATATAGGCAAAGTGGCATATGAAGTAAGGCACATAAGGCACATTTGGCATCCTTAGATAAGGCTAGTCAGAGAATGCTGTATATGTATCTGCAGTAGTGTAGATAAAAGTAGTGTAAATGTAAACAGTAATAATAAATGTAAAGCAGTAGTAATAAATGTAAACAGTATTAATAAATGTAAACAGTGAATGTAAACAGTAGTATGACTATAGGCAGTAATGTAATACAAACATTAGTGCAAATATGAGAAGTAGTGCAAACTGAATGAGCACATGACCGAGAGTTTAGTGAATAACCCGTTTGATGACACAGAGTCCAGTGTTAAAATCTTTGTGTTGAGTGATAATGTGTGAGAAAGTTTTTTGTGTTAAGGCAGTTCAAATGGGAGGGGAGGCAGAGCAGGCAGAGTGTTTAGCATTCTGACTGCCTGATGAACAGAGCTGTCTCTCAGTCTGCTGGTTCGAGCCTGGAGACTCCTCAGTCTCCTCCCTGATGGCAGCAGTCTAAAGCGGCTGTGTAGTGGGTGTGTGGGATCACCTGCCATGCAGTGGGCTTTCCGAGTGAGGCGTTTGCTGTGTAAGTCCTGCAGTGAGGGCAAGGAGGTGCCGACGATCTTCTCAGCTGCTTTCACGATGCGCTGGAGGCTCTTGCGGCAGGATGCAGTGCATGCACCAAACCACACCGTGATGCAGCTGGTCAGGACACTTTCTATGGCACCCCTGTAGAAGGTGCACATGATGGAGGTTGAAGCTCCAGCCCTTTTCAGCTTGCGGAGAAAGTAGAGGCGCTGGTGAGCCTTCTTGGCCAGTGCTGCAGTGTTCCTGCTCCAGGACAGGTCCTTTGAGACGTGCACTCCCAGGAACTTGGTGCTGTCCACTCTCTCCACTGCGGTGCTGTTGATGGTCAGAGGGGCATGTTGTGCATCCCTCTTCCTGAAGTCCACGACAATCTCCTTTGTCTTCTCCACGTTGAGAGTGAGATTGTTGTGTCCGCACCACAAGGCCAAGCGGCTCACCTCGTTCCTGTAGTCCGTCTCATCGTTGTTGCTGATGAGACCTACCACTGTTGTGTCGTCCGCAAACTTGATGAAGTGGTTGGAGCTGTACGATGGTGTGCAGTCGTGTGTTAGCAGGGTGAATAGAAGGGGGCTCAGCACACATCCTTGTGGGGCCCCTGTGTTCAATGTGATGGTGCTAGATGTGTTACTCCCGATCCGTACTGTCTGTGGTCTCCCGGTCAGGAAGTCTAGCAGCCAGTTACACATTGAGGTGTTCAGCCCCAGACTGTCCAGTTTATGGATGAGCTGTTGGGGGATGATGGTGTTGAATGCCGAGCTGAAGTCGATGAACAGCATTCTAACATAAGAGTCCTTCGTGTCCAGATGTGTGAGAGCTGTGTGGAGGGCAGAGGAGATGGCATCGTCGGTTGAGCGATTAGGTCGGTATGCAAATTGGAAGGGATCCAGGGAGGCAGGGAGGACAGATGTGATGCTTTTCATGACTAGCCGTTCAAAGCACTTCATCAGGATGGGGGTGAAATTCAAGTGAAGAGGGAAAACTCAGGTATTCACAAATTTTGTGGTGAATGACAATATGCAAGATGAAATTTGGTGTTTAAAATTCAATTAAGTTGCTTATATTGGGGGTTTAGTGAAGACGGGTCATTTTGACCCGGAGGACACAGGGTGTATACAGAAAATGAGGACAACAGGAGGGTTGAGTGGCTTTTCTGATTTATTGGCTGATCTTACACCAAAATAATTGGGGACTTTAATATTCATGTTTGTTGGTATGAGAAGCCCTTGGTGCAGGGGTGTCAAACGCACTTACAAAAGAGGGCCAAAATTTAAACATTTTTCAAACTAAGGGCCAATTTCGAAAACTACATTAACTAAAATCAGATACCCAACATATTTTCTTGGTCACAGCTTCCTCAACAAGTTTGATTCATCTCATTTGATGTTCTTTGTTGTGCTTTCAACATCATAATCAACGATTACTGAAAAAAGTCAAGGGATAGAAGTATTTTACATTTCACATATCATCTTGAAGGCCTGATTAACGGTGAAGCTGAAGTACAGTGTATCAGGCCTACGCACACTCAAACATTTGCCATCACTGATTTCAAAAGTAACCCTCGGAGTGCAACAATATAAATACCTGGGAACCGTTCTTGATAAATTGACCATTGACCTCCATGTGAATTCACTGTGTAAAAAGGCCCACCAGAGAATGTATTTTTATCGGAAGCTTTGTGGTTTTAATGTTGATTCAACTTTTAAGAGAATGTTTTATTCATGTTTTATTGAGTCTATTTTAACCTTTACCTTCATCTGTTGGTTTGGACTTTTGACCTGCAAGAACAAGGGCAAACTCTTGGGGATTGTCAAGATGTGCAGCAAAACTGCTGGCATAGACCTAAAGAATCTTGCAGACCTACACAAGGTGAGGTCAGTGAATAAGGCCAGGCAGATTCTGGCAAACCCTGATCACCCACTCCATGACGAGTTCAGGCTGCTTCCATCTGGACGCAGGTTTCTGCAACCCAGATGTAGAACAAACAGATTGAAAAACTCATTTATCCCTGTAGCAATCAGGTTTCTCAATGCATATTAATTTTAACACTGTTACTTTAATGTTTATTGTCTTGAGTTTATATGTGTATGTGTGTGTAAGTGCATATGTATGAATTTGTACACACCTATTGACTGTGAAACTAATTGTCCCTCTGGGATAATAAAGGAACTTGAACTTGATAAGATGTCAATGTACCTTACCACAGGGGCCGCATTTCATTGGCTAATGCCCATTTCACGTCACATCGCAGCTACCAGGGGTGTGACCGTCTCACAAACAAAAGCTACAGTAGTAATAAACACATGATAATTTATATTGTGAGCTAGCATACGGGAAGAAAGGTTTTGCGTCAGGGCTGGAAAAATGGTCCTCCACTGTCAGTGGGGTATCTGTACAAGAGATGTCAGGTACCCTGACCGTATTTGTGGAAGTAAAATTCACAGTTTTCCTAAATGTGAAACTGAATGCCTAGCTTGGATCAAAGCTTGTGCACGACTGCATTTGCAGCTCAACCGTCAAAGAGTCTTACGTTAGCTGAATGGTAAATGGTAAATGGAGCTTACTTATATAGCGCTTTCCAGCCCACTTTGAGGGGCCCCAAAGCGCTTCACAGTACCAACCATCCACCCATTCATACACACATTCATACACCGGTAGCGGTAGACTGTCTTGCAAGGCGCTGCCTGTCCTACCGGGAGCAACTCGGGGTTAAGTGTCTTGCCCAGGGACACAACGAGGTATGCCGTGACCAGGGATCGAATCCGAGAACTTCTGGTCCTGAGCCGGCTACCCTGCCTCTACACTATCTTGGCCCCTGAGCTGAAGAGATCAATATGCAATGTGTACCGTATCTAACATACATTAAAGATTTCATTTTACCTGAAAAGGCTTTTTACTGAACTGTAATCGTGTTAGCCACGCTAGCACAGAATACGGTGTATCAGGCCTAAGCACATTCAAACATTTGCCAACAACAGACATCACTGAATTCAAAAGTAACCCTCAAAGCCGTGAATGCCCGACTTACCTAGCCTTGCAAGAACAATAGGCATCAGTGATCTTGTCCACAGCTATATTAATGCTGAGGGTGTGAGGATCTGCTGTTTTCCTCATCGACTGATAGCATTTTGCTGTGACGCGCAAACTGTTGGAGGCATCGCGTGGCTCAAACAACTTGATGTTGTCCGAAAAAGATGACATGAACTTGTTGGTTCCCCTGTCCATTGTCGTGGCTGATATTTTGTTGAAATGCAGCAGAAATGATACACTAATCGACTCAGAAATACTCTGCAGAGAGTCAGTCGACGCCATGTTTCCATTGAAACTAAGCTCTGCGAGGCTTTGTTTGTGAGACACGTAACCATATGGGAATTTAGGGGGCGTTTCTGGGCGGAGCTTGGTAAGGTCCATGAGGGCCACATTTGGGCCTTGAGTTCGACACATATGTCTTAGTGAAAGACTTTTTCAATTTCTTGGTCTCTTTTAATTTAACTCAGCATGTAAATCACATGTGTCAATGTCAAAGCCAACGGGCCAGATGTGGCCCGCCATGTCATTTTATGTGGCCCGCAAGAGCTTAGCTTAAACGTTTTGAGTGTCTAAAAATAAATGCGAGCGTGTTTTGACCAAAAACTACATTTCCCACTATGCCTTTCGACTACGGTAGCCCCACAATGCCTTTTGACTACGATAGCCATGGCTGTGTTTCTACATCCATGCCAACGAGTGGAATTGAGATATAAATAGTGATCCCAAAATGTCCAGAAAGAGAAAAGTTGATGCAGACGGAAGACTGTTTCAAGAAAGATGGGAAGGCGACTACTTGTTTGTGCTTCAAGGAGACCGGTATGTCTTTTGTATTACAAGGCGGTGTTGGTTGTTAAAGAGTACAATCTGCGTCGACATTTTGAAACCAAACACGGAGCAAAGTACGCTAAAGCTAGCCTTCAAGAAAAGTAACACATTGCCCAAGAATTAAAAGTCAAACTGCGGTTGCAACAGAGTTTGCTCACGGAATCCACAGCCAAAACGAGGCCTCAGTGAAAGGTAGCTTCATTGTGGCTGAAGAAATCGCCCACGCTTCCAAGTCTTTTTCAGATGGAACGTTTTTGAAACAATGCATGCTGAAGGTCTGTGAGCAGGTATGTCCCGACCAGTTACAGACTTTTAAAAATGTGAGTTTATCAAGAAACACCATCGTGAACCGAGTGAAGGAACTAGCAGAAAATCTTACATTACAGCTGGCCGAGGAGACACGCAGCTATGCAGCTTTTTCATTAGCTGTTGATGAAAGCACAGATAACACAGACACAGCGCAGTTATCAGTTTTTATTAGAAGCGTAAAGTCAGACCTCTATCACTGAGGAGCTGATGGATGTGGCTGCAATGCATCGGACCACGACGGTACAAGACATTTTTGATGCGGTGGAGAAGTCCATAAGTAAAAATGCATTGCAGTGGAAAAACTTGGTGGGATTTTTTTTTCCTTTTATAGATGGCCTACCTTCTCACCTTATAGCCATCCTCTCACACCGATATGAATTTTTTTTTATATAGAGAAAGGAAAGATAGAAAGTAAGACAACAAAACATAACAATTATCCACAAAAAGAGCACAAGGCAAACACACCCAACCTCCATCGGTAATCCTGCAAAGTACATGACACAACACAGCAACAAAACACACATGCATAAAGACTAATAATATTCATGACCTTGCAGTAGATTTCCATAAATAAACATACCCATACCTACAAATATATATATAGTATACATACATATACATTCATATTCAGTCACATACCCATCTACATATCTGCATATGATATCTACATATACATCCCTGCATCCATTTGTGTGTGGTTGTGAGCATGCATAAGTGAATAAGGTTCCTCAAATAGAACATTCAGTAGCGACTGTAAGAATTATGAGGAGGTCAATATTAATACTGACCTCTTTATCTTAATTAATTTACTTATTCAGATTGAATAGTAAATGTTCACGGATTCTGTTCTTTTTCAGTTTACCCAATATTTCTGTGGTCTTTATGATGGATAAATAAACAGAGCCATTAAGTGACAATGGACATTAACTTAGTTTGGTATGCCAGGCGACACTACCATTTATTTAAAATAAATCAACTAAATTAACACCATTACACTTGATTGACATGATTTCACTTTCTTTCAATTCAAATACGTCAGCACACTTAAATTTAACACAACAGACATAAATATTAGATGTTAAGCATATTTAGTCTGTGGGCTCTTTAACTTAAAAAATATAGTTTCCAGCTTAGATTGAGAGGGAAAAGAGATAGGAGGAAAGATTTAAGAAGAAATTATCCTGAGCATGATACCAGAGTGACACTTCTCATCCGACTTCTGCTAAAATCCAAGTACGTTTTGTAAACAGCTCTTTACCTTTTGACGACTGCCCGGTAAGAGGGACGACCTTGTAGCCTTTCAGATGCACGGATTCTTGTGGGAACCAGTACGATACCTTCAAGCAAGGTTCTGGTTTACGTTTTCCAACGTCTCCTGGTTTTGCTTGGTCATCAGAGAATATGTCAGCTTCAGGCCTCTGACTTCAAGATAAACTTATTCCAGGAAGGAATAGACAAGTTCTTGATCTTACGCTTGTTCGAAGTAGACTCATAACAGCCTGTTATCAGTCCTTAGCTGAAGACGCCGGTCGTTAGCTCTTGACCACACGTGTCCAGCTCTTGGGAAAGTTCACATCTCTTGAAGTTCCCAGCAACTCTCTCCGACTCTTGCCGACTCTGAAGTCTCAGCAAAAGCTTAGCACTAGTACTTAAGGAAGGACCAGTCGAGGAGTTCATTTGTCTTATCATACCCAAGGTTAAAGCCAGCAGCAGAGAGAAATGTTTAGGAAAAAAGACAGATAACGCTGGAGCCCTGCTCATGAGACTGTCTCTGAGTTTCTAAACAAAACCGTCCGGTCTCTGTGACCCGAAGGCTTCACCTTTAAACACAGCAGTGAACACAGTTTAACTCTTACAGAATGACACAGCTTAAAAGCACACATCATGAAAATGACAAAAGTTATTCTTTTGATCACATTAGAATAAAATCAAAGATAGAAATAGTCTCTTTTGGTGAC
>JBBPBX010064775.1:0-20155 GCA_038048925.1 Garcialebias charrua | reverse complement strand
ACCCCTGGTGCGGCTCAACCCACTTCAGTATAAAAAACGTCACGGTTGCCGAGCAGTTTAGGAACTGACCTGGCGGTCATTTATTTATTTATTCATTTATTTAGCCCCCGGGGGGGCTATGGGCTCAGCCCTGCTCCAGCCAGCAGCACATCTTGAGTAAAACCAGAATGTTTTATTACCTTGTTTGAATGAACTCTGTCTCGTTGAAACTGTGCACACACACTCTCGCGGTTTGGACTTGTTTCTTATATGATGGAGGACTGCTCTAACACAACTGTCAGTTTGGTCGAGCGGTTAAGACACTTGAGCGGCACGCAGGAGACTAGAGTTCGCGTCCTGTCAACGGCATCGTTTTTTTTTTCCCTTTTTATTTAAAGCCTTTTGTTTCGGAGAAATCGGGGTGAAACTAGATATATACATCGATATAATAATACTTTATAATTGTTATTTTTACGTTTTAGTTCAATTTTTAGTGTAATATCGCTCCCAACGCGCAACCGGCAGAAAACTGTGCACACACACACACTTACTCGCGGGACGAGAGTCTGTACCATGAAGCACCACTGATCGATATATTTTCAGATTAGCAACTTATTTATTTTAAGAATACCTTTCACTTCATCAAAATCTAATCAAAACTTCACCGTTCTAAATGTAGGTGGTTGTGATTATTTCTTATACGACGAAAGTCTGTTTTTGCACAACTGCACAGTTGGCCCAGAGGTAATGAACCGGACTCGTCATCCGAAGGACACAGGTTCGCGTCACGGTCGCGGATTTCCTTTTTTTTTTTTTTAAGCCTTTTGTTTTGCAGACCGCCGGCGAAGACACCATCTGCGTGCGGGAGTTGTTGCGAGCTACTGACTTTTGACGTCCGGGGGTCCGGTCAAAAGTTGCCTCATGCGGATAAATTAACTGGAGACATTCTGTGAACTTTGTGTGTGGACTGAAGCACGCTCCAACAAGCGCCGCATGCAACGAGCGGAGCACACCGCCCGCTCGGAGAGGAAAAGCTATCATTAGCCTCGGAGCTAATGCTAAAAACAGGAGCTGCAAATGGCGGCAAGCGCAGAGGGCTTTTGGTAAGTTATCTTAAGCTACTAGCACTAACAGTAAGTCAAATGAGTAATAAAAAAGAGCTAATTTTAAAATAACAACATATTAGAGATACTGGCTGTTGCAGAGGGCGTAGTTAATGTAAATAGGTCTTTGTAGGGCGTGGCTTTCAGACCTCATTATTCATAAACCGGTCGTTTAGAACGGAAGTGAAATTTGGCAGAATTAGAAAGGGGATATTTTTTAATCTAAGCATTATTTTGTGTATAAAATTGACTGAAAATGGTCTGGATAGCCCACAGATAAACCACAAAAAATTATATATCCTACATTTGGTCCCCTTTAAATTCAACAGCTGTGTGATATTGCTTATGAGAAAATGGACTTAAGAGAAAAAGACAATTCTCACAAAAATGTATTATTAATCTTAAATTTCAATGTGAAATATCTGTTGGGGAAAAAAGTCCAAACCATTGTTTTTTGTGGTTCCGTGGTGTAATGGTTAGCACTCTGGACTTTGAATCCAGCAATCTGAGTTCAAATCTCAGTGGAACCTCTTTTTTCCTTCTTCATATATACCACAAAGCATTTTCAGCGTTGCTCTACAAGCATGTCCTACCATATTCTTGATGCAAAATCACATGCATGGAAACATCTTCAAGAATTCTCTAAGGTGCTTCAGATTTTCATCAAGTGGAGAGCAATAACCTAGTTCAAAGTGTGGATAAAGTGTTGGAGAAGACAAGCAAAGGTCTAAGGACAATTCCCATCTCAGCTACTTGTAAGTCTTGAACAGGTCATTCAAAGGGATTTCTTCCTTGAGAGACTAAATGAAGTCTTTTCTCTGTATAATTGGCACAATTACACATACAAGGTATACAATGTCCAAGAAGAAAGCTAGAAGGTACAATCTTATGGTTTTTCAATGCATGAGCAAGGTGTCTGCTGTACATTTAAATTTCTTTATTGTGTATGTGTGGTTTGATTCATTGAAGGATCAGATATGTAAATCACTTGAAGAAATATACACTGTTTGTTCCCCAAATCAGCAGAGTTTGTTGTTGTGAAGCACTAAACCCTACAAATGCCGAAACCAGGGATTGAACCAGGGACCTTCAGATCTTCAGTCTGACGCTCTCCCAACTGAGCTATTTCGGCATGTATTACTTTTATCTAAATTTACTTTTGACTGATCCAATATCTGTCATAGCGTGGACAATTTCACAAGAGATTTTTAACATTTCATCTGATAAAAATTATCCTTTGAAGAAAAATACAATTCTGGATGTATTAAAGTTCCCAATGTACAGGATAACTGGGTTTTTACAGCTTTAAGGTTTAGATGATGAACATGTGCACAGAAGTGTTTCAATTGAATTGACTTGTTGTAGATTAAGTATTAAGGCTAGTTTTGTCACAGTTGTAGCATAGTGGTTCCATGGTGTAATGGTTAGCACTCTGGACTCTGACTCCAGCGATCTGAGTTCAAATCTCAGTGGGACCTTAAATTTAACAGCTGTGTGATATTGCTTAAGAGAAAATGGACTTAAGAGAAAAAGACAATACTCACAAAAATGTATTATTAATCTTAAAGTTCAATGTGAAATATCTGTTGGGAAAAAAAGTCCAAACCATTGTTTTTTGTGGTTCCGTGGTGTAATGGTTAGCACTCTGGACTTTGAATCCAGCAATCTGAGTTCAAATCTCAGTGGAACCTCTTTTTTCCTTCTTCATATATACCACAAAGCATTTTCAGCGTTGCTCTACAAGCATGTCCTACCATATTCTTGATGCAAAATCACATGCATGGAAACATCTTCAAGAATTCTCTAAGGTGCTTCAGATTTTCATCAAGTGGAGAGCAATAACCTAGTTCAAAGTGTGGATAAAGTGTTGGAGAAGACAAGCAAAGGTCTAAGGACAATTCCCATCTCAGCTACTTGTAAGTCTTGAACAGGTCATTCAAAGGGATTTCTTCCTTGAGAGACTAAATGAAGTCTTTTCTCTGTATAATTGGCACAATTACACATACAAGGTATACAATGTCCAAGAAGAAAGCTAGAAGGTACAATCTTATGGTTTTTCAATGCATGAGCAAGGTGTCTGCTGTACATTTAAATTTCTTTATTGTGTATGTGTGGTTTGATTCATTGAAGGATCAGATATGTAAATCACTTGAAGAAATATACAGTTTGTTCCCCAAAATCAGCAGAGTTTGTTGCTGTGAAGCACAAAACCCCACAAATGCCGAAACCAGGGATTGAACCAGGGACCTTCAGATCTTCAGTCTGACGCTCTCCCAACTGAGCTATTTCGGCATGTATTACTTTTATCTAAATTTACTTTTGACTGATCCAATATCTGTCATAGCGTGGACAATTTCACAAGAGATTTTTAACATTTCATCTGATAAAAATTATCCTTTGAAGAAAAATACAATTCTGGATGTATTAAAGTTCCCAATGTACAGGATAACTGGGTTTTTACAGCTTTAAGGTTTAGATGATGAACATGTGCAGAGAAGTGTTTCAATTGAATTGACTTGTTGTAGATTAAGAATTAAGGCTAGTTTTGTCACAGTTGTAGCATAGTGGTTCCATGGTGTAATGGTTAGCACTCAAGCTGGGGAACAATAGTCTGTTTAGGGGGGGGAAGAAAGGAGGGAAGGGGGAAGAAGAGGGGGAAGAAAGGGGGGAAGAAAGAGGAAAGTCGTGGGTTCGATTCCAGCAGTCGCCATGTCATTTTTTTTGGAAAAAATTTCCCACAATTAATGTTTAAGTGTTATGAAGTAACATTTGGGTTTTTTGTATCTTGAAAAAATTTTAAATGCTTTTTTTGTACAAATAGTGTACCATAGTACCCCGGTACTCTAATTTAAAACACAACACTTTTTATTTGTCATAAAAGGCTTTCTTTTTAAAACTTTATTGATAAATTGCTTAATTAATTAAGCTTTTTCATTCTACTAATATATTCATATTAATGTGTTAAATTATACTGTATACTATATACTTGATACAGTATATTTTAATGTCCTTAATCATACCCAGTGCTTATTTTAATTTTTCACTGCAAAACAATGACTGAAACTAAAATATTCTTGAAAGTGTCTTTCCTAAAGTACTTTTTGAGTGAAGTGAATGATGTGTTGTTTCTAGTGTATGCTTAAAATTATTACCAATAATTCAGAATTAGCAGCAGCTAATATTTACTCACAGTAAAAGACCGGAGACCTTATCGGTTTCAAAGAACCAAATATTTATTCATCAACAATTAAGATAGTGAATTAAACATTTTTAGTTAGTCCAAAAACATTGTAGCATTTAGTTGCAACACCTTTCCACTGAAGTCTCCCATTTATTTTTCTTAAACCAAGAAATTTGTGGTTTGCTGAAGGAATTAAATCCTTTTATTTTATGGTTTGTAGAATTATTTGGTGTACATAATGACAATAAGAATAAATATCTGTATTATCAACCCAAAACAAAATAAATAACACTCTGTGAACTAAATAAAAACTATATACAATGAAACAGTTTGTGAAGTTATTTAAAATAAAGAAAATGTTTATGTTTTCTTTTTAATTTGTTCCAGCCACTGCTCTTTAGTGAGACTTTCATTAGAGGGACAGTGCATTTGCCCTCTATACTGGCTGTGTCCTGTTTCAGCAATTCTGAACTGCCCGCATTTTTTGCACGTGTTGTGCAAAACTCTGCGTGTCAGTTTTCGGGGTGCTCGCTGAGGATGGTTGGATGTTGCTCTGGGAGCTGGAGCAGGGACCAGAACAGGAGCCGCAGCAGGAGCAGGTGGATGAGTGGCAAAGAAGGTGGAAACACTCTGATTCTGTAGAGTGACGCTTCACACTTTCCACCCCAGGGGTAAATTCCTGCCTCTTTTTGGGGACCTAAACTTCCCAGTGTTCAGTTTATGTTGGCGCCGAGCAGCAAATACCACCCTCTGCTTGTCGAACTCCAGCAGGTTCTGCCATAAAGCAACAATGCTGCTCACCTAAACAGGGAAATACCACAGTTGAACACGAGAACACAGCAATGTTCAAGTGATTTGAGGAGTATGCATATATGCATCAAGCTACAACACATGTCACTGACCTCGTGGTTGCTCAGCACCTGAGATGTTTTGTTCCTCAGCCAAGCTGTCCACTTTGTCCAGGCCTGGAACGCCTGACACATCTAAACCCTAAGAAAACACAACCAACATATTAGTTAAATAACATTTTGTTGACGTTGTCTTTTATTTATCTACCGGTACTATTCTACAGTTTACTATGTATTCACACCTCTGAGATATGGCCAGCTATGGGAGGATGGTTGAGGGAGCAGGATGGGTGGAGGCGTCAAGCTGTGAGGTCACAGAGAAAAGGGCATCGTCTTGAAGTCCTGATACCAGTAAGTTCAGAGCCTCCTCATCAGCCTTCATCTTCCTCTCCTTCACTTCCATCCACATCTTCCAGAAGATCTTCAGTCTCTTTCGAGTCAGGCTGTTGCCCGTCTGACTTAACAGGCAGTCAACACCCAGCAGCTCACCTATGGAAAAATAAAACAAACGCAGATAGCAAAACAGTTCTTTACTCTTTATACATATTAGTGACTCAGACATTTGGAAATCTGCATAAATATGCCTCTTTAAAGAAGACAGAGAACTCCATGACATTAATGAATACATACTGCTGTCCTCACAGAGGAAACTGTCTCGCAGGTGTGTGCCGGAGTCCAGGAAGATGGAGCAATGCAAGGGCTCCTCACAGCAGATGAAGAGGGACTCCTCTCAGAGGATGAAGAGGGACTCCTCTCAGAGGATGAAGAGGGACTCCTCTCAGAGGATGAAGAGGGACTCCTCTCAGAGGATGAAGAGGGACTCCTCTCAGAGGATGAAGAGGGACTCCTCTCAGAGGATGAAGAGGGACTCCTCTCAGAGGAGAAGAGGGACTCCTCTCAGAGGATGAAGACGGACTCCTCTCAGAGGATGAAGAGGGACTCCTCTCAGAGGATGGAGACGGGCTGGGTGTTTTCCGGGCCACCAAGTTGGGCTTCAGTGAATCGGAAAGAGACCCACCAAAATGGGATTTAGTGAACTGAAATGACAAATGTACACTCATATAAAGTAAATAATTAAATGTGACTTTCCTCCCCTCCATTGATTACGGTGACATTCTCTACATGAATGCTCCTACAAGCACCCTGCGGTTGTTGGATGTTGTCTATCATGGTGCACTAAGATTCATAACTGGCTGTGATTATCATATCCACCACTGCACCCTGTATTCACTGGTTAATACAGACTGAGGAACAGCTTCTACCCTGAGGCTGTTAGACTCATGAATAAATAAACAATAAGAATGATCACTGCAAAAATATCACATCATGCTGATGCTGATCTGTTTTCTTGTTGCTGTGTTCATCTGTGACCATCTGCTCATACAGACTCATGTTTGTGCTGCTGTTTATAATGATGTTTTTCTACTACATTAGGGCTTAGTGTATTACTAGTTGATGTTTCTCTTAGTTAATTCTAGATGTTATTACTGTTTTTCTCTTGCATTTGTTGTTGGATGTAACTGGGACCCTGTGTACATAATCTCGTTTTCATCACATGTACCACATGCGGTGCAAATGACAATAAAGACTCTCTGACTCTGACTCTCTTAACTGGACATCATTAACTTTTTTTTTTTTACAGGACATACACAGGATTGAAATTGCATTTCTCTCAGTCCCTCGGTGCAACAGTAACCATTTAAACACTAAAACACTGAAACATTTAATAAACATAAGCATAAAATAGTAATAGTAATCATCTTATTATTATGACAATTACTCATGTCTCTTTTTTGTTTATAGTGGCTTCACTTTACCTTCTGATAGAGATTGTGCCATTTGTTCTGCCTCAGGGCTGGTCACATCCACTCCTCATCTCCAGACCTTTATGGATCTTTGGCTGGGAGCTCATCTGAACATAACATCAGAAAAGAGGAGAATGAAACAAAACAAAGAATTGATGTACTTTATACAGTTAATGATTACAGTCAATTATCTATATATTCATCCATCCATCCATCTATTCATCCATCCATCTATCTATTCATCCATCTATCTATTCATCCATCCATCCATCCACCTATCTATTCATCCATCCATCCACCTATCTATTCATCCATCCATCTATCTATTCATCCTTCCATCCATCCATCTATCTATTCATCCTTCCATCCATCCATATATATATTCATCCATCCATCTATCTATTCATCCATCCATCCATCCACATATCTATTCATCCATCCATCCATCCATCCATCCATCCATCCACCTATATACTCATCCATCCATCCATCCATCCATCCATCTATATATTCATCCATCCATCTATATATTCATCTATCTATCTATCTATCTATCTATCTATCTATCTATCTATCTATCTATCTATCTATCTATCTATCTATCTATCTATCTATCTATCTATCTATCTATCTATCTATCTATCTATCTATCTATCTATCTATCTATCTATCTATCTATCTATCTATCTATCTATCTATCTATCTATCATCTATCTATCTATCTATCTATCTATCTATCTATCTATCTATCTATCTATCTATCTATCTATCTATCTATCTATCTATCTATCTATCTATCTATCTATCTATCTATCTATCTATCTATCTATCTATCTATCTATCTATCTATCTATCTATCTATCTATCTATCTATCTATCTATCTATCTATCTATCTATCTATCTATCTATCTATCTATCTATCTATCTATCTATCTATCTATCTATCTATTCATTCATCCATCCATCCATCCATCCATCAATATTATATTGATAATAATAGGTTACTACTATAAGTGAATGTGTCATTAAAGTTTGATCAAAAACGTGACATCATAATACCACTATTTTTTATTTAATCTATGGTCTACATTATTATTTTTAGGTGATGTGAAATAAACAAAAAAATACGACGTTTGTTTGCACGTAAAGATGTAAGAAAATATGAATGGATACTTACTGTAAGATTGCTTTTTAAGTCGACAGAGACAACAGATCGATGAGAAATCCCTCTTGTGTAACGGGAGCAGGCTGTCGACAGCTAACTATACTGTATATTCCTCCAACACAAAAACAAAATCGTGAATTTGTTTTCTGTTGTTGTAGCTGCCGTTGTTGTTTTGAATGAAAGCTAACTAGCTAGCGGAAGTCGCTAGCGGAAGTGGGCATGACGTGGCGGAAGTGGGCATGAGAGCGCAAGGGGCGTGCGGATAGGCTCGTGACGGTGATTGGCTCGTTCCATTGTGAGGTGTCTCGCCATTGGCTGCAGCGTCCATTGTGAGAATGGAGAGGTGCGAAGCTTATTGGAGGAGAGAAATGGACAAACATGCGCCAGGTGTGGCTCAGTTGGGAGAGCGTCAGACTGAAGATCTGAAGGTCCCTCGTTCAATCCCTGGTTTTGGCATTTGTGGTGTTTCGTGCTTCACAACAACAAACTCTGCTTATGTTGGTAACAAACAGTGTATATTTCTTCAAGTGATTTACATATCTGATCCTTCAATGAATCAAACCACACATACACAATAAAGAATTTTAAATGTACAGCAGACACCTTGCTCATGCATTGAAAAACCATAAGATTGTACCTTCTAGCTTTCTTCTTGGACATTGTATACCTTGTATGTGTAATTGTGCCAATTATACAGAGAAAAGACTTCATTTAGTCTCTCAAGGAAGAAATCCCTTTGAATGACCTGTTCAAGACTTACAAGTAGCTGAGATGGGAATTGTCCTTAGACCTTTGCTTGTCTTCTCCAACACTTTATCCACACTTTGAACTAGGTTATTGCTCTCCACTTCAAAGTCAAAAGTCAAAGTCAAAGTCAACTTTATTGTCAGATCTGCAATATGTACAGTGCAGGACATACACAGGACCGAAATTGCGTTTCTCTCAGTCCCTCGGTGCAACAGTAAACATCTAAACATTGAAACACTGAAACATATAATAATAGACATAAGCATAAAAATAGTAAAACTAACACTGTCCTGTGTGTTTTTTTTTTTTTTTGCATAGTGGTATAAAAAAAGAGTATAAAAAGTATAACTAAAATAAACTAAAGGTTTCTAGCATTGACATTTGCAAAGTGGCAAAGCAGCGAATGAGTCAATGTACACAGTATATGTATGAGGTAGTAGTTGATGTTGTTGTAGAGGCAAAAAGTGGCATATGCAGTAAGGCACATTGGGCATCCCTAAATAAGACCGTTCAGAGCACACTGTATATGTACCAGCAGTGGTGTAGATATTAAAGTAGTGTAAATAAATGTAAACAGTAGTAATTACATGTAAGCAGTAGTAATAAAAGTAAACAGTATTAATAAATGTAAACAGAGAATGTAAACAGTATTATGATTATAGGCAGTGATGTAATACAGACATTAGTGCAATTATGAGAAGTAGTGCAAACTGTATGAGCACATGACCGAGAGTTTAGTGAAAACCCGTTTGGTGACACAGAGTCTAGTGTCACTTGATGAAGTCACTTGATGAAAATCTGAAGCACCTTAGAGAATTCTTGAAGATGTTTCCATGCATGTGATTTTGCATCAAGAATATGGTAGGACATGCTTGTAGAGCAACGCTGAAAATGCTTTGTGGTATATATGAAGAAGGAAAAAAGAGGTTCCACTGAGATTTGAACTCAGATCACTGGATTCAAAGTCCAGAGTGCTAACCATTACACCACGGAACCACAAAAAACAATGGTTTGGACTTTTTTCCCCAACAGATATTTCACATTGAACTTTAAGATTAATAATACATTTTTGTGAGAATTGTCTTTTTCTCTTAAGTCCATTTTCTCATAAGCAATACCACACAGCTGTTAAATTTAAGGTCCCACTGAGATTTGAACTCAGATCGCTTGAGTCAGAGTCCAGAGTGCTAACCCTTACACCATGGAACCACTATGCTACAACTGTGACAAAACTAGCCTTAATTCTTAATCTACAACAAGTCAATTCAATTGAAACACTTCTGTGCACATGTTCATCAGCTAAACCTTAAAGCTGTAAAAACCCAGTTGAGGCCCAATGAGGCCTGTCCGTCTGGATACAGTTATCTGCAGAGAGCCCGCAGCACTGGCCGCGGTGGTGGTCTGGCTGTAATCTACCGCAATAATTTAAAATTGACACATCTGGCTTCTCAGGACTTTTCCTCTTTTGAAAGTTTGGCCTTCAACTTCAAAGCCCCACTCCTGATGAACGTTATATTGATTTATAGACCTCCCAAACCGCATGTTTCATTTAACTCAGAGATGCATGACCTCCTCACCTTTTTCTGCACCTCCCCTGTGAAAACTATTTTTCTTGGCGATTTAAATATCCACATGGACAACTCCTCTTCCCCGTTGGCAACAGATTTTAAGTCTCTTCTGGACTCTCTTAATCTCACCCAACATGTGGACGCCCCTACGCACAGCAGGGGGCACACTCTGGATTTGGTGATTACAGACACTGTTCTCATCAATAACTTATCTGTATATGACCTGGGTGTCTCGGACCACAGTGTCATCTCTCTGGAAGTGCCTTCAACTTCACCTGCTCCAAACCCAAAGCGACCCATCCAGTTCCGGGACTTTAAAAACATTTCCCCTGATGTTCTGTCCACTGATCTTCACGCCCTGACCGCTGTCAATCATTCATCTGCCAATGACTCCGTTGATTACTACAACCGATCTCTCCAAGAGCTTCTGGACCTACATGCTCCGTTGAAGACAAGACTGGTGTCTTTCTCCCGTTCAGCCCCCTGGTACACTGGTGAGCTGCGCAGGATGAAGGCAACTGGCCGTGCTATCGAGAGACGTCTAAAATCATCTGGTCTCTCGGTACATAAGCAGGCATACAAAGAACATCAGAAAGCATACGCCTATTCTCTTAAAGAAGCACGCTCCAAGTATTACTCCAACATCATCAACACCTGCCCTGGTAACTCTAAACAGCTCTTCTCCACAGTAACTCATCTACTTAATCCCATTAAACAAACTTCTGAGGAATGTGTTCAAAAATGCAACCTGTTCCTCTCATCATTTAAAAACAAAATTGACACCATCAGATCTCAGCTTCACAACCTCCCTGATCTTCGTTTACCATCTACCCGTCTGCATCCTGGGTCCCTGAGCAGCTTTGATGAGGTTGTTCAGAGTGAGGTGGAGTCCATCATAAAGAAAATGAAGCCTTCATCCTGCGCCCTGGATCCCTTCCCCTCATCTCTCATAAAATCCAATCACTCTGCAATAAGCCCATTAATCACACAAATAATAAATCAGTCTCTACAATCTGGTCATGTTCCACTGCCTCTAAAAACTGCCATCATTAGGCCTCTTCTGAAAAAATCTAATTTGGATCCCGACATTTTTTCTAATTACCGCCCAATTTCCCACCTCCCGTTTCTGTCCAAAGTGCTGGAAAAAGCAGTTGCTGCTCAGCTGCAGGACCACCTACAGCAACACTCTCTGTATGAGAAGTTCCAGTCTGGATTCAGAGCAGCTCACAGTACTGAGACTGCATTACTGAGAGTTACAAATGATATCCTCATGGCTGCTGACACTGGCTCTCCCTCCGTCCTTGTCCTCCTTGACCTCACTGCAGCCTTCGACACTGTGGACCATAATATTCTCCTCCACCGTCTTCATGTGGAGGTCGGTCTCTGTGACACTGTCCTGGACTGGTTCAAATCTTTCCTCTCTGATAGGCTGGAATGCGTTAGTCTTGGCAATGCCACTTCCCAGACAGTCGGTGTCTCCTGTGGTGTCCCTCAAGGGTCAGTTCTGGGGCCCCTGCTGTTTTCCCTTTACATGCTGCCTTTAGGTCAAATTATTAATCAGTTCAACATTTCTTTTCACTGCTATGCCGACGACACACAGCTTTACATCAGGACTGGATCATCCTCATCATCCCCATCTCCATCTTCACTCACTGCCCTCTCTGCCTGCCTGGAGGAAATAAGGGCATGGATGAATCAGAACTTTCTTCAATTAAACTGCTCCAAGACTGAGGCCATAATGATTGGCACCCCTCACCAGATACAAACATCAACTTTAACAACAATCTCCTTCTCTGGTCAAGACATCCCCCTCTCCACCTCTGTTACAAATCTTGGAATAAAAATGGACTCTCATCTTACATTTGAAAATCACATTAAGCATCTGTTTAAAACTTGCTTCTTCCATCTTCGAAACATCTCCAGACTTCGCCCATCTCTGACTTTTTCCGATGCTGAGAAACTCGTCCATGCCTTTGTCTCCTCCAGGCTCGACTACTGCAACTCCCTGTTTATTGGAATCCCTGGCAAAAACCTTCAGAAACTTCAATATATTCAAAACAGTGCAGCAAGGATTTTATTGAGAGCTCGTAAATTTGAACATATTACACCCATTCTTCATAACCTCCATTGGCTTCCTGTCACCTACAGAATTCAATACAAAACTGCTCTCATTACACATCAATGCTTACATGGAACTTCACCTGACTATCTAAAGGACATTCTTGCACCATATTCATCCACCCGGTCTCTACGATCACAGAACAGTAATCTACTTCACATTCCACGAACCAAATTAAGGACCATGGGAGACAGGGCATTCTGTGTGGCTGCCCCCCGCCTATGGAACTCCCTCCCTGACGACCTGAGAGCTCCACAGTCACTGGTTGACTTTAAAAGCGGTTTAAAGACTTTTCTTTTTAAGCAAGCCTATTCTGCCCCCGCATGATTTTATCTTTGATCTTGGTTGATAGTATTATAGATTTTACTTGATTTTATCACTTGTTTTATTTATTTATTTATTTATTTTTTTAAGCAGGCCTATTCTGCCTCCACATGATTCTGTTTTTAATCTTAGTTAATACCATTATTGATTTTATTTGATTTTATCACTTGTTTTTATTGTTGTAGCACTTTGAGATTTTTATTAATGAAAAGTGCGGTATAAATTGAATTTATTATTATTATTATTATTATTATTATATTATCCTGTACATTGGGAACTTTAATACATCCAGAATTGTATTTTTCTTCAAAGGATATAATTTTTATCAAATTAAATATTAATAATCTCTTGTGAAATTGTCCATGCTATGACAGATATTGGATCAGTCAAAAGTAAATTTCGACAAAAGTAATACATGCCGAAATAGCTCAGTTGGGAGAGCGTCAGACTGAAGATCTGAAGGTCCCTGGTTCAATCCCTGGTTTTGGCATTTGTGGTGTTTCGTGCTTTACAACAACAAACTCTGCTTATGTTGGTAACAAACAGTGTATATTTCTTCAAGTGATTTACATATCTGATCCTTCAATGAATCAAACCACACATACACAATAAAGAATTTTAAATGTACAGCAGACACCTTGCTCATGCATTGAAAAACCATAAGATTGTACCTTCTAGCTTTCTTCTTGGACATTGTATACCTTGTATGTGTAATTGTGCCAATTATACAGAGAAAAGACTTCATTTAGTCTCTCAAGGAAGAAATCCCTTTGAATGACCTGTTCAAGACTTACAAGTAGCTGAGATGGGAATTGTCCTTAGACCTTTGCTTGTCTTCTCCAACACTTTATCCACACTTTGAACTAGGTTATTGCTCTCCACTTGATGAAAATCTGAAGCACCTTAGAGAATTCTTGAAGATGTTTCCATGCATGTGATTTTGCATCAAGAATATGGTAGGACATGCTTGTAGAGCAACGCTGAAAATGCTTTGTGGTATATATGAAGAAGGAAAAAAGAGGTTCCACTGAGATTTGAACTCAGATCACTGGATTCAAAGTCCAGAGTGCTAACCATTACACCACGGAACCACAAAAAACAATGGTTTGGACTTTTTTCCCCAACAGATATTTCACATTGAACTTTAAGATTAATAATACATTTTTGTGAGAATTGTCTTTTTCTCTTAAGTCCATTTTCTCATAAGCAATATCACACAGCTGTTAAATTTAAGGTCCCACTGAGATTTGAACTCAGATCGCTGGAGTCAGAGTCCAGAGTGCTAACCCTTACACCATGGAACCACTATGCTACAACTGTGACAAAACTAGCCTTAATTCTTAATCTACAACAAGTCAATTCAATTGAAACACTTCTGTGCACATGTTCATCAGCTAAACCTTAAAGCTGTAAAAACCCAGTTATCCTGTACATTGGGAACTTTAATACATCCAGAATTGTATTTTTCTTCAAAGGATATAATTTTTATCAAATGAAATGTTAATAATCTCTTGTGAAATTGTCCATGCTATGACAGATATTGGATCAGTCAAAAGTAAATTTCAATAAAAGTAATACATGCCGAAATAGCTCAGTTGGGAGAGCGTCAGACTGAAGATCTGAAGGTCCCTGGTTCAATCCCTGGTTTCGGCATTTGTGGTGTTTCGTGCTTTACAACAACAAACTCTGCTTATGTTGGTAACAAACAGTGTATATTTCTTCAAGTGATTTACATATCTGATCCTTCAATGAATCAAACCACACATACACAATAAAGAATTTTAAATGTACAGCAGACACCTTGCTCATGCATTGAAAAACCATAAGATTGTACCTTCTAGCTTTCTTCTTGGACATTGTATGTGTAATTGTGCCAATTATACAGAGAAAAGACTTCATTTAGTCTCTCAAGGAAGAAATCCCTTTGAATGACCTGTTCAAGACTTACAAGTAGCTGAGATGGGAATTGTCCTTAGACCTTTGCTTGTCTTCTCCAACACTTTATCCACACTTTGAACTAGGTTATTGCTCTCCACTTGATGAAAATCTGAAGCACCTTAGAGAATTCTTGAAGATGTTTCCATGCATGTGATTTTGCATCAAGAATATGGTAGGACATGCTTGTAGAGCAACGCTGAAAAAGCTTTGTGGTATATATGAAGGAAAAAAGAGGTTCCACTGAGATTTGAACTCAGATTGCTGGATTCAAAGTCCAGAGTGCTAACCATTACACCACGGAACCACAAAAAACAATGGTTTGGACTTTTTTTCCCAACAGATATTTCACATTGAACTTTAAGATTAATAATACATTTTTGTGAGTATTGTCTTTTTCTCTTAAGTCCATTTTCTCTTAAGCAATATCACACAGCTGTTAAATTTAAGGTCCCACTGAGATTTGAACTCAGATCGCTGGAGTCAGAGTCCAGAGTGCTAACCATTACACCATGGAACCACTATGCTACAACTGTGACAAAACTAGCCTTAATTCTTAATCTACAACAAGTCAATTCAATTGAAACACTTCTGTGCACATGTTCATCATCTAAACCTTAAAGCTGTAAAAACCCAGTTATCCTGTACATTGGGAACTTTAATACATCCAGAATTGTATTTTTCTTCAAAGGATATAATTTTTATCAAATGAAATGTTAATAATCTCTTGTGAAATTGTCCATGCTATGACAGATATTGGATCAGTCAAAAGTAAATTTCAATAAAAGTAATACATGCCGAAATAGCTCAGTTGGGAGAGCGTCAGACTGAAGATCTGAAGGTCCCTGGTTCAATCCCTGGTTTCGGCATTTGTGGTGTTTCGTGCTTTACAACAACAAACTCTGCTTATGTTGGTAACAAACAGTGTATATTTCTTCAAGTGATTTACATATCTGATCCTTCAATGAATCAAACCACACATACACAATAAAGAATTTTAAATGTACAGCAGACACCTTGCTCATGCATTGAAAAACCATAAGATTGTACCTTCTAGCTTTCTTCTTGGACATTGTATACCTTGTATGTGTAATTGTGCCAATTATACAGAGAAAAGACTTCATTTAGTCTCTCAAGGAAGAAATCCCTTTGAATGACCTGTTCAAGACTTACAAGTAGCTGAGATGGGAATTGTCCTTAGACCTTTGCTTGTCTTCTCCAACACTTTATCCACACTTTGAACTAGGTTATTGCTCTCCACTTGATGAAAATCTGAAGCACCTTAGAGAATTCTTGAAGATGTTTCCATGCATGTGATTTTGCATCAAGAATATGGTATGCTTGTAGAGCAACGCTGAAAATGCTTTGTGGTATATATGAAGAAGGAAAAAAGAGGTTCCACTGAGATTTGAACTCAGATCACTGGATTCAAAGTCCAGAGTGCTAACCATTACACCACGGAACCACAAAAAACAATGGTTTGGACTTTTTTTCCCAACAGTTATTTCACATTGAACTTTAAGATTAATAATACATTTTTGTGAGTATTGTCTTTTTCTCTTAAGTCCATTTTCTCTTAAGCAATATCACACAGTTGTTAAATTTAAGGTCCCACTGAGATTTGAACTCAGATCGCTGGAGTCAGAGTCCAGAGTGCTAACCCTTACACCATGGAACCACTATGCTACAACTGTGACAAAACTAGCCTTAATTCTTAATCTACAACAAGTCAATTCAATTGAAACACTTCTGTGCACATGTTCATCAGCTAAACCTTAAAGCTGTAAAAACCCAGTTATCCTGTACATTGGGAACTTTAATACATCCAGAATTGTATTTTTCTTCAAAGGATATAATTTTTATCAAATGAAATGTTAATAATCTCTTGTGAAATTGTCCATGCTATGACAGATATTGGATCAGTCAAAAGTAAATTTCGATAAAAGTAATACATGCCGAAATAGCTCAGTTGGGAGAGCGTCAGACTGAAGATCTGAAGGTCCCTGGTTCAATCCCTGGTTTTGGCATTTGTGGTGTTTCGTGCTTTACAACAACAAACTCTGCTTATGTTGGTAACAAACAGTGTATATTTCTTCAAGTGATTTACATATCTGATCCTTCAATGAATCAAACCACACATACACAATAAAGAATTTTAAATGTACAGCAGACACCTTGCTCATGCATTGAAAAACCATAAGATTGTACCTTCTAGCTTTCTTCTTGGACATTGTATGTGTAATTGTGCCAATTATACAGAGAAAAGACTTCATTTAGTCTCTCAAGGAAGAAATCCCTTTGAATGACCTGTTCAAGACTTACAAGTAGCTGAGATGGGAATTGTCCTTAGACCTTTGCTTGTCTTCTCCAACACTTTATCCACACTTTGAACTAGGTTATTGCTCTCCACTTGATGAAAATCTGAAGCACCTTAGAGAATTCTTGAAGATGTTTCCATGCATGTGATTTTGCATCAAGAATATGGTAGGACATGCTTGTAGAGCAACGCTGAAAATGCTTTGTGGTATATATGAAGAAGGAAAAAAGAGGTTCCACTGAGATTTGAACTCAGATCGCTGGATTCAAAGTCCAGAGTGCTAACCATTACACAACATAACCACAAAAAACAATGGTTTGTACTTTTTTCCCCAACAGATATTTCACATTGAATTTTAAGATTAATAATACATTTTTGTGAGAATTGTCTTTTTCTCTTAAGTCCAGTTTCTCATAAGCAATATCACACAGCTGTTAAATTTAAGGTCCCACTGAGATTTGAACTCAGATCGCTGGAGTCAGAGTCCAGAGTGCTAACCCTTACACCATGGAACCACTATGCTACAACTGTGACAAAACTAGCCTTAATTCTTAATCTACAACAAATCAATTCAATTGAAACACTTCTGTGCACATGTTCATCAGCTAAACCTTAAAGCTGTAAAAACCCAGTTATCCTGTACATTGGGAACTTTAATACATCCAGAATTGTATTTTTCTTCAAAGGATATAATTGTTATCAAATGAAATGTTAATAATCTCTTGTGAAATTGTCCATGCTATGACAGATATTGGATCAGTCAAAAGTAAATTTCGATAAAAGTAATACATGCCGAAATAGCTCAGTTGGGAGAGCGTCAGACTGAATATCTGAAGGTCCCTTGTTCAATCACTGGTTTCGGCAATTGTGGTGTTTAGTGCTTCACAACAACAAACTCTGCTTATGTTGGTAACAAACAGTGTATATTTCTTCAAGTGATTTACATATCTGATCCTTCAATGAATCAAACCACACATACACAATAAAGAATTTTAAATGTACAGCAGACACCTTGCTCATGCATTGAAAAACCATAAGATTGTACCTTCTAGCTTTCTTCTTGGACATTGTATACCTTGTATGTGTAATTGTGCCAATTATACAGAGAAAAGACTTCATTTAGTCTCTCACGGAAGAAATCCCTTTGAATGACCTGTTCAAGACTTACAAGTAGCTGAGATGGGAATTGTCCTTAGACCTTTGCTTGTCTTCTCCAACACTTTATCCACACTTTGAACTAGGTTATTGCTCTCCACTTGATGAAAATCTGAAGCACCTTAGAGAATTCTTGAAGATGTTTCCATGCATGTGATTTTGCATCAAGAATATGGTAGGACATGCTTGTAGAGCAACGCTGAAAATGCTTTGTGGTATATATGAAGAAGGAAAAAAGAGGTTCCACTGAGATTTGAACTCAGATCGCTGGATTCAAAGTCCAGAGTGCTAACCATTACACCACGGAACCACAAAAAACAATGGTTTGGACTTTTTTCCCCAACAGATATTTCACATTGAACTTTAAGATTAATAATACATTTTTGTGAGAATTGTCTTTTTCTCTTAAGTCCATTTTCTCATAAGCAATATCACACAGTTGTTAAATTTAAGGTCCCACTGAGATTTGAACTCAGATCGCTGGAGTCAGAGTCCAGAGTGCTAACCCTTACACCATGGAACCACTATGCTACAACTGTGACAAAACTAGCCTTAATTCTTAATCTACAACAAGTCAATTCAATTGAAACACTTCTGTGCACATGTTCATCAGCTAAACCTTAAAGCTGTAAAAACCCAGTTATCTTGTACATTGGGAACTTTAATACATCCAGAATTGTATTTTTCTTCAAAGGATATAATTTTTATCAAATGAAATGTTAATAATCTCTTGTGAAATTGTCCATGCTATGACAGATATTGGATCAGTCAAAAGTAAATTTCAATAAAAGTAATACATGCCGAAATAGCTCAGTTGGGAGAGCGTCAGACTGAAGATCTGAAGGTCCCTGGTTCAATCCCTGGTTTCGGCATTTGTGGTGTTTCGTGCTTTACAACAACAAACTCTGCTTATGTTGGTAACAAACAGTGTATATTTCTTCAAGTGATTTACATATCTGATCCTTCAATGAATCAAACCACACATACACAATAAAGAATTTTAAATGTACAGCAGACACCTTGCTCATGCATTGAAAAACCATAAGATTCTACCTTCTAGCTTTCTTCTTGGACATTATATACCTTGTATGTGTAATTGTGCCAATTATACAGAGAAAAGACTTCATTTAGTCTCTCAAGGAAGAAATCCCTTTGAATGACCTGTTCAAGACTTACAAGTAGCTGAGATGGGAATTGTCCTTAGACCTTTGCTTGTCTTCTCCAACACTTTATCCACACTTTGAACTAGGTTATTGCTCTCCACTTGATGAAAATCTGAAGCACCTTAGAGAATTCTTGAAGATGTTTCCATGCATGTGATTTTGCATCAAGAATATGGTAGGACATGCTTGTAGAGCAACGCTGAAAATGCTTTGTGGTATATATGAAGAAGGAAAAAAGAGGTTCCACTGAGATTTGAACTCAGATCGCTGGATTCAAAGTCCAGAGTGCTAACCATTACACAACATAACCACAAAAAACAATGGTTTGGACTTTTTTCCCCAACAGATATTTCACATTGAACTTTAAGATTAATAATACATTTTTGTGAGAATTGTCTTTTTCTCTTAAGTCCAGTTTCTCATAAGCAATATCACACAGCTGTTAAATTTAAGGTCCCACTGAGATTTGAACTCAGATCGCTGGAGTCAGAGTCCAGAGTGCTAACCCTTACACCATGGAACCACTATGCTACAACTGTGACAAAACTAGCCTTAATTCTTAATCTACAACAAGTCAATTCAATTGAAACACTTCTGTGCACATGTTCATCAGCTAAACCTTAAAGCTGTAAAAACCCAGTTATCCTGTACATTGGGAACTTTAATACATCCAGAATTGTATTTTTCTTCAAAGGATATAATTTTTATCAAATGAAATGTTAATAATCTCTTGTGAAATTGTCCA
>JBBPBX010064774.1:0-17972 GCA_038048925.1 Garcialebias charrua | reverse complement strand
AGAGAGAGAGAGACGAGAGAGAGAGAGAGAGAGAGGGAGAGGGAGGGGAGGTGGTGGGGGGCCTTGAATCTCAAAGACAAAGAGAAAGGTCAGGGGTCAAACCAACAGCAGACAGGCTGGTCCAGGGTCAGATGGCTTTGGCCTAACTTGATCAGCAATGATTGTTCATGTAAAAAACAACAACAACTTTGAACCGTCACCTTGATGGAGCTGTTGTAGTTTTTCTGCTCAATGCAAGACATTCACTTTTAGACCAGTTCAACTATTCAAAAATATTTACTGGTTTCAAAATAATGCCTAAATAAATGAGAGAAATTGAATTTTCTGCAAAAAATGCAGTGTGACACAATGAAACTGAGTTGTTCAGCTGAAAGGAAAGGAGCACTAGTAAAATGGAGCAGAACACTAGCTAAAAGCTAAAAGAAAGAGCCCAAAGTAGCTAAACTGAATGTAAAAGCTAAAAGCCCCAAACTCCACCAAAGCCACTGAAACTGCAACTAAAAGCAGCAGAATATAGCTAAAAGTATCAAAAAGCCAGATAAAAGTATGGGTAACTAAAACCCAAACGTAAGAAAGCTAGCTAAAGATTAAAAGTAATAAAGCCCTAGTTAAATGCTACGGAAGGGTATTGTATGCAGCAGTCTGCTGAAAGAAGCTTAACTTTAGCTGAAATCTAAATGTAACAGAATGCTAGCTAAAAATTTTAAGTAGCAAAGTTGTGGTTAAAAACAATAAAATGCTATCTAAAATGTTAGCTAAACGTCTTCTTCCTACTCTGCTCCTGCAACCTGGAACACCTTGCAAAAAGAGCTGATGTTGTCCACCTTAATTTATTTAAGTGGTTTCAAACATTTGACAATGTCAACAGCAAAATCATAGCATATATGTTCTTGTTTTTAGTATTTCACCACACCCTGATTTATTGTTTTATACAGTACTCTTATTTTAACTGCATTTTTCCTGTAGTTTATTGTTGTTATGTTCTGTCTGGAACAGGTCCCTCCTGTAAGAGTCCCTGTGGCTCAGGCTAGCCTGTATAAATAAAGGTTGAATAAAAAAAAAAGTAAAAGCTGAAAACTAAATGTAGCAGAATGCTAGCTAAAGGCTAAACGTGGCAAAAAGCTAGCTATAAAGTAAAATTACCATAACGGTATTAAAACTCAAAGAAAATTAAGTAGATAACAATAGAGAAGATATGCTGAAATAGATTTAACTGAGAACAATGTATCAGAAGGAACTAATGACAATGTTTAAAAATACAGTAAAGTTAAATCTTTTGAAATATCAAGTTCAAGTATCTTTACTGTCATTCGTATCACAAGTTGTACAGTAGGAATGAAATAGTGTACCGTATTTTCCAGAATATAGGTCGCAGCTTTTTATCATTTTTGCATGCCCTGCGACCTATATTTAGGTGCGACCTATTTATGGCTTTTTATCACTTTCGGCAAAACAAATTTTTAAATCCAGCTCATTTCACAATTACGTTCATTTATTAAGGAAAAGTTCAGCTCAGACATATTTGCTATAATTTTTATCAAACAAATAATTGTTTTTAAGTGTTAATCTTCTTAAAAGCCTTGCTGTGCGCTCCTGTGGCAGACATTTGCAGCAGAGCTAAACACGGTCCACATTTCCGGGTTGACTCAGCAGTGACGCGTCACGTCAGCGGTGGATGACGCGTTACGTCGGCGGTGACATAGGTGCGACCTATATTCAGGTGCGACCCGTACAGGTAGTCCCCGATTTACGAGCGAGATCCGTTACAACGAGGCGCTCGTAAACCGGAAATCTCGTAATTTGGAACGGCCGCCATGTCTCTCGTAAATCCGGAAATTCGCTCGTAAATTGGAACGGTTTTCGCTAGCGCGACTACAAACACTCTATTTTCATCCAAAAACTGCTTATGAGTGCATAAAAATGATCGGAAACGTGTGTCCATATGCTTAGCTAACTAACTGTGGTGAAAAAACACATGAAAACTCAGTATTTTTTGCGTTTTTTCCAAAAATTCGCCAGCTCGTAAGTCTGGAACCTCGTAGATCAGAGCGCTCGTAATTCGGGGACTACCTGTATATGGATTTTGCCTATTTTTTGGCAATAATTGGACAATGCGACCTATATTCCGGAAAATACGGTACTCAAGATCCCATTACATCCAAAAATAGCAAAAATATAAAGTATAAAAAGAAACAGTACACAGTATAAGGGTGTAAGATATACACTGATATACAGGTAATCCCCGATTTACAAGGGGTCGACCTACGAGGTTCCGTATTTACGAGGTTATCATATTTAATAAAAATATGAAGAAAAAAAAATATATATACTGTATTTTTTTAATTTATGTTCTTAAATTCATGTGTACAGCACTCTGTTGCAGCTGTGGTTGTTTTAAAGGCTTTATAAATAATAATAATTATAAAAATAATTATAATTATTGCGCAACTTCCGGCCGTTTGCCGTTTCCGGGAATCGGCCTCCATTTTACTACGGTCTCGGGCGGCTCCTGCCAGCCGGCGGTGACCTCCATTTCACTGCCAGCCGGCTTTGTCCGAATCCGATCAGAGGTTCCTGCGCTCGGATACATGATCTGGAGCTGAACGGTGGTTTTGTGGAGGACGGATGGACGAAGGAAAACGACACTGTGGACCGCGTGAAGCAACAGACAGCCAGCCGGACCGGATTAGCAATGAGCTAACATTAGCCTCGTAGCTCCAGCCGGCTTTGTGCGATCAGAGGATCCTGGAGCTCGCCGTGATGTCTGCCTGGCAGCCGAAGATATCGGGGGACACCAAGCTAACTTGGAGAAACAAAGCCGAGAGCCTTTTTGGATGGGCTAACATGCTAACAGGTGCAGCTAATTCCCAACAGCAGGATCGCGGATTTGGATGGGCTATAATAATATAATAATAATAATCATTTTATTTAAAAGCGCCTTTTAGGATGCCCAAGGACACTTAAAGGGGACCACAGATGCAAAATTCACTTTTTAATGTTTTTTTTACTCAACTGTGGGTATGTACTTCATAAAAAAACAGTCCTAGTGCCAAAAAAATGCACCCAGTGGTATATTTACTCTAAGTATATTTATTTTACTGTGATAAGATAGGTATCGTTTTCAAATCCTGGCGCTTGTGACTTCACAAGCGCCAGGACAATCCCCACGCACCTTTAGTTCAACCCCTCACCTAACCCCTGCTGCGGCTCATCAACCCACTTCAGTATAATAGACGTGACGGTTGTTTTTCTTGATTTCATCTCATCTTTTGTTTAAATTTTCTTAATTTCATGTGTACAGCACTTTGTTGCAGCTGTGGTTGTTTTAAATCAAGCGCAGCATGCAACGAGAGGACCTAAAAGGGCGGAGGATGAACGAGCTATTTTTAGCCTCTAAAAGGAGCAGCTCATTGCGGCGCGCGCAGACGGCTTTTGGTAAGTTATCTTAAGCTAGCACTAACAGTAAGTCAAATGAGTAATAAAAAAAGAGCTAATTTTAAAACAACAACAGATTGATACTGGGTGTTACAGAGGGCGGAGTTAATGTAAACAGATCTTTGAAGGGCGTGAACTTCAGATCTCATTATCATAAACCAGTCGTTCAAATCGAAAGTTAAAAATGGCAGAATTAAAAAGGGTATAATTGATTATCTAAGAATTATTTTGTGTATTAAATTGAATGAACATTGTCTGGATAGCGCACAGACATACCATAAAATTTTTAAAAACCTATCTGTGGTCTCCTTTAACAAACCAATACAGTTCAAACATTATCAGTGACAAATTGAAATATGAAATACATAAAGATTATAAAACGCAAAATAATAAAAATACATTTAGTAAAGTTAATGATAAGCTAGTCTAAAGAGATGTGTTTTCAGGGCAGTCTTGAACAGAGAAAGGGAGGTGGTGTTTCGAAGGTCTGGCGGTAGAGCGTTCCAGAGGTGAGGGGCAGAGCAGGTGAAGGCCCTGCTCCCCATGGTGGAGAGGCGGGCAGAGGGTACATGGAGATGTAGTGAAGAGGAGGACCTGAGAGAGCGTGATGGGATGGAGATTTGTAGGAGGTCAGATAGATAAGGAGGGGCAAGGTTGTGGATAGCTTTGAACGTGAGGAGTAGAATTTTGAAGATGATGCGTGATTTAACCGGGAGCCAGTGGAGCTGCTGCAGGACAGGAGTGATGTGGTTATAGTAGGAGGTTTGAGTGATGACACGGGCAGCTGAGTTCTGGACCATCTGTAACTTGTGGAGAGATTTGTTGGGGAGGCCGTAGAGAAGGGAGTTGCAGTAATCAATACGGGAAGTCACAAGGCTGTGCACCAGGATGGCTGTGGAGCGGGGTGTGAGAGAAGGACGGAGACGGTTAATATTACGGAGGTGGAAATAGGCAGACCGAGTAATATTGTTGATGTGTGAAGTGAAGGAGAGAGTGGTGTCGAGGATGACACCGAGGCTCTTGACCTGAGGGGAGGGGGATAGCAGAGAGTTGTTAAGGGGGACGAGAAGATGTTCTGATTTTGAAATAGAGTTTTTGGTACCAACAAGAATGATTTCTGTTTTGTTACTGTTTAGTTGAAGGAAATTGTTAGAAAACCAGTGATTGGGCTCGTTGAGACAGTCAGGATGGAGGGTGGGTGGGTGGAGTTAGGTTTTGATGACAAGTAGAGCCGGTGTGTCATCAGCATAACAGTGGAAATGGACGCCGTCGTGTTTGCGGGGCTAACATGCTAACAAGTGCGGCTAATGGCGGCGCGCGCAGACGGCTTTCGGTAAGTTATTAAAACTTTTTCTGGCTCCAAATGTATGAAGTTAACATACTAACAGTCCTTCCTGTAAACAGTTTGAACTGCGTGGTGCTGCAGCAAGCTGGGGAGCTCGGACGTAACGCAGCGGAGCTAACAGGCAAACAGATGACAGAATTTGCAGCTCAAAGTAAGAAATTAATTTTTTATGTACTGTATGTTGTTTTAAAATGTTTTAAAGTGTTAGGATAGGCATTACCGCACATGTACGTGTATCAGTAGTGGCTCGGGCGGTATATATAGGTATATATACAGGTAGTCCCCGATTTACGAGATTTTCGTCTTGCGAGATAGTCGTAGTAACGGAACACGCTCGTAAGTCGGGGATTACCTGTACGAACGCTAAACAAAATGCTAAGCAATATGCTAAAAGATCTAAGATATACACTAATGACTAAACACTAATAATGTGAAATATTACAGCAGCGTCTCTGTTTTTTGCAGATGATGTGGTCCTATTGGCTCCATCAGATCGTGATCTACATCTTTTGCTGGAGAGGTTTGCAGCCGAGTGTGACACGGCCGGGATGAGGATCAGTTCCTCCAAATCCGAGGCCATGGTCTTGAGCCGGAAAAGGGTAGCATGCCCTCTCCGGGTCGGGGAGGAGGTCCTGCCCCAAGTGGAGGAGTTTAAGTATCTCGGGGTCTTGTTCACGAATGAGGGAAAACTGGAGCGTGAGATCGATAGGCGGATAGGTGCAGCATCCGCAGTGAAGCGGGCGCTGTACCGGTCTGTCGTGGTGAAGAGAGAGCTGAGTCGAAAGGCAAAGCTCTCAATTTACCGATCGATCTACGTTCCCACCCTCATCTATGGTCATGAGCTTTGGGTTGTGACCGAAAGAACGAGATCTCGGATACAAGCGGCTGAAATGAGTTTTCTCCGCAGGGTGTCTGGACTCTCCCTTAGAGATAGGGTGAGAAGCTCAGTCATCCGGGAGGGACTCGGAGTAGAGCCGCTGCTTCTCCACATCGAGAGGAGCCAGTTGAGGTGGCTCGGGCATCTGGTTAGGATGCCTCCTGGACGCCTCCCTGGTGAGGTGTTCCGGGCATGTCCCACCGGGAGGAGACCCAGAGGAAGACCCAGGACGCGCTGGAGGGACTATGTTTCTCGGCTGGCCTGGGAACGCCTTGGGATTCCCCCAGAGGAGCTGCTCCAAGTGGCTGGGGAGAGGGAAGTCTGGGCCTCCCTACTTAGGCTGCTACCCCCGCGACCCGACCCCGGATAAGTGGAAGAAGATGGATGGATGGATGGATGGATGGATGGATGGAATACAGCAGCCCAAACATAGGTGCAAATATGCAAACATAACAAAAAAGCTAAAGTTATAGCACACATTCCTTCAACCTTTATTTAGACAGGTTAATCCCATTGAGCATCGAGAACTCATTTACAAGAGAGACCTGGAGACCACATATCCCAAATGAGCTGAAAAATACATTGCAGGAAAACGTAGGAAAATCTTTCTTCAAAAAACAAAACAGTGTTAATACTAAATTAACATTCACACAACAAACTTCCAACATGCTGGATCCAAACAAGAGCAAGAATTTTCACTTTTGAAAAAAATGGACTCTGTGTTTTAGCTCCCAACATTTTGTCAAAGCCGAAGACTGGCAGCCGAAAACACACAACAGTAGGAAAAAGAGCCGGGTGCTCACCACAGTGGGTGGTGATGGGGGGTTCAAGCCAACTTGGAGCCAGTGTCCCTTCAGATTACAGCCAGAGGACTGGAGAGGCATGCTAATCCTGCACACACACACACACACACACTGATTCAAGCGCACTGTGTATGGGAGACAATGAGACGTGTACACACACACACACACTAACTGATTCTGACACACACAAATTCATTCAATCAAGAGATTACACCCAGTCCTCCCTGACCTCATGTCCTGTATCCAGACTGGACACACAATCATGATATCAGTAGCAGGACGTCACATCGCTGCTGTCCCGCGGCTGCTCATGAGCTTATGCTGGAAGCAGGACAACAAGAACCAGTTTTGAATTCTTGCAATGGACATTCAGACCTCGTCGAGAACATTTACCATTGTTCAAACTGTTTTAATGGCTGTTGTTTTTATTTTATGTTAAAAAGTGTCAAAAATAAAGTAGGCTATTTGGGAAAATACCAATCAGTCTTCCTTGAAAGAGTGAAACCCATCATTGAATACCAACACATAAATTAAAAAAGTCTGTTAAATTGTTGGTAAAATGCAGTTGACTTTTTGATATTTAAATGGTCTTTTGGCCTTTTTCTGTTAGTTGGAACAAAAGAAGACTGAATGCATTGAATCCCTTGAGCTGTTCAAACTGTGGTTTGATAACCTCGAGGTGCATTTTACTTTTCTGAAAACAAGAGTAAGGATTAAAGTTCATTATGTGCTTGTGTGCGAGATTTTTTTCATTACCACATTTTTGACCTTCAGAGGTCAAAAAATGTGTTAGGTTTTTTTTGTTGTTGTCTCCAAACCCTATGTGTCATTTTTCAGCACTTTTATTGTCTGTCCAACAGGTCTCACTTGTAAATGAGTCTTCGAGGCTCAATGTGACTTATCTGTTTAAATAAAGGTTGAAGGAAAAAACTGTCAAACAAAACAGCTCAAACGAAACAATGGCTAAGAATATTATATAACCTGGAATGGCATCATTTAACACATTTAAACGTTTTGTTTCGATTTAAGCATCTCTCTTCATTCTAAGAGCAGAGACACAGTAAAGACAGGACGTGATGCCACGTGTGTCCAATCTCATTCAAGAATTGAGTTGTACAATGTCTGGTGTGAAAAGTTGAGATTTATCTTTATCTGTTGTGTCTGCCATACATATTTCATAAACTGGTGCTTAGTAAACATATATACATTACCTTACATGCAGCTGTATCTTTGTATAGATTATTAAAAGTGTATAGGTTTGTTTGCTTATAAATGCATCTTTCGCCACAGCATCCTCCGCCCATCTTGTTGGGCAGAGATGCTGCAACTCGTGTACAAACATGTTTACAAACAGCTCGGACAAGAACCCTGCTGTGAAACAAACACAAACATCAATAAACAAACAAATGCACTCACACAGCCCACTAGCTCCAGACGCCGTGCACACGCAGCACTTACTGGGCTGCTGTCAGAGACCCATTGTTTGCCACGGGCAGCATTGTTTGGCTCGTTTTCAGTGCTTCTCTGGGATCTTGTCTTATGATTTATAGATGGTGTCAGAGAGTCGCTGGCCTCACTGTCTGACAAGGCATTAGCATAAACACAACATTCCTCTCAGTAACAGTTTCACATCGCACTGTTGACCTTAAATTATTCACGCACAAATGTTTGTTACTTTTTTACTTGGGTGTGCACAATCGGGTGAAAAAAAGGCTTTTACTCTTTTTTTTTGTAGTCCTGATGTGAGTTTAAGAACAAAAGCAGAAGTACATTTGATGATTCAAAATATTTCTTTACATAAAGAAATAACAAGAAAAACATTTATAAGAACTTTTAGGTGACCAAAAAGTCAGAGAAGGGACATTTTCCTACAACAAATTGTGAGGAAGGGCGGCATGGTGGCTCCGTTGGTGGAGCTGCTGCCTCTCAGTGAGAAGGTTGCCGGATCAAATCCCAGCCAGGTACTTTTCTGGGTGGAGTTTGCATGTTCTCTCTGTGCATGCGTGGGTTTTCTCCAGGTACTCCAGTTTCCTCCCCACAGACCAAAAATATGCATGCTAAGCTGATTGGTAACTGGTAACTTACGTCTCTGTAAGTGGGAATGTTGTCCCTGTGATGTTGTCCCTGTGATGTTGTCCCTGTGATGTTGTCCCTGTGATGGGCTGGAGACCTGTCCAGAGTGTCCCACGCCTCTTGCACAGTGATAGCTGGACATGGGCAGTCAGCAGCAGTGGGTAAAAGATAATGGATGGATGGAATTTGTGAGGAAAGCTGCCCACAGTGTCGCAGCAGATGCAAAAAGGGAGACAACCAGTCTAGTAAATTAGAAAAATCAAAACCTTGAGACAGTTCTGCTGGCTTTAAGACAATTATTGGAAATGTTTCTATGACAAACACGTGTCACGTGCTGGGGATGTGTTTCAGTGTAAAGTGCAGTTTTATTCGGCATCCAAATGTACAGGACAATTCTGCAGCATCCAGTGATGCCACACCACCAAGTTGCATTTTATACAGAAATCTCCATCACACCATTCAAACAGAACTTCATACTGTATCTTTTGATGTGAGGTTCTGTTTAAAAGCTGTGAGAAATAAATAGCTAACCCGCTGTAGATAGTTTGAAGAACGAGGGAAGTTTGATGAAATAGAGCTTGTTTCTGATGAGAAAAACGAGCTAACATGAAAACTTGCATCATTTTAGTCTGGAGGGCCCAACCTGACTGAAAATTGTTGGATTGTATACCTGGATTATTGAGCATGGACTTTGTTGGCCCAACATATTCCATCACCTTTCACAGTCCACAAGAGCTCCTGGGAAACCCCTCCTGCTGCAGTGTACCTCACAGTGTGGGTTTCTTCCCGTCAGAGTCTCCACTACGTCTCTGAATCCACCGTTTGTCCACAAATGTCATGAAGAAAGTGCCACCCTTTCCAGCAGACAAACTCCCCCGTACACAACGTCTGCACGATCTCCATCCAGGAGTTCTGGGGCATTTGACTAATTTAGTGTGTTTGAAGAGTTGAATGTCAGAGAGCATTTCAGCATTCATGAACACGCTAACAAACTTCTGACCAATCACACAATACTTGGTGCACCTGTGAGAAAAAGTTCAGCCAAGGCCTTGTGTCAAGAAGGAGCAGGCGAAGGGGCAGGCGAAGGGGCAGGCGAAGGGGCAGGCGAAGGGGCAGGCGAAGCTGCGTTGCAAACAAAATTAGGCATTTTTTGTCACACAACTGTGACAGTAACTATGTTTACATGCGCTGATAGGTATTTTTATCATGAACCTTTAAATAAATAATTCACACAAAACAACAGGCGTGAGATTTTTGACTCTTTGCAAAGAGGGAAGTTCACTTGATTAGGTCAGAATGAACTCCAACTCTTGATGGATTTGAGTCCGTCTTTTATTCGAGCGAGTGACACAGATTCAAGCGAGTGACACACAAACAATATCAGCGAAGGTCAAATACAGTTTCATCACATCTTTCTCAAGCGATAAACTTGAGCCGAACATTTTGTTTTTAATCTGATCTGGGAAACCTAATTAGATATTGTGCAGCATGACAGGTTTTGATAAAAAGCTTTGTGCACCTAGTAAAAAACAGGAATGAGGTCAGGTCAAAACCCTATGAAACTCAGAACACTTGAGGAACCAGTAAAGTTTAAGATGTTAAAATATAAGGAATTTAAAACATAAATATTTTTAAATACCTCTAACATGCGCAAAATTCTAAAACCGGATTGAAATGTTTTCAGATTAAATAAGTGAGAGTTGATTTTGGCTCTTCGGATGGAGTATGCAGGACCTGGAAGTGTGAAGCACAGCGGTGGAGTCAGACTGGTTTGGGCTTGTTTGGCAGCCACAGGATTTTTACAGCTTGCAGTCACTGAGTTGACTATTCAGTAATCAAATTACAGGCCTAACAAAGTTGAGTCAGGTCCTCTGGACTGTTTCTTTTTGTTTAAACGTTTTGTTTTTCATCCAAAAGACTTCATCAGTCCAAGGAGCTGAAACAAATTTAGTCTTATAAATAGCACCTTCTCATAGTGGGTCAACCAGTCTCATGGTGCTCAGGTGGTTCCGGTAGTCCACCCTCTCCCCCGCTACCTGCTCAAACTCTTGAGTTTGAGGCAATCATGGCCAAAGTGGTTCAAAATATCGTGATTCTGAAAATATCATGAAGTCTTTCGGATGAAAGATGAAACGTTTCAACAAAAATAATCCGTCCAGAGGACCTGATTTAGTTTTGTTAGATTTTTCTACCTGGATTATCAAGCATGAATCGGGATGAATTACAGGCCATTTGTCCAACGGATGGATTGTGGGTCGTGTTAGATTGTATGCAAAAGACCAAAGATTCAAACCTCAGCAGCAGGTTTATGACAGAAACAAAGAAAAGGAATCAAGGTGGATCAGCCTGTTAACTTTTTATACTGTTAATACAGAATATCTTCACAATAACCCATAAAAAAGGACAAATCATCCAGTCTGTGTTTATCATGTGAATTTGGATTACAGGTGACCCCTGATTTACGAACGATTTAGGGACCTAAGAACGGTTCGCAGCTCGATTCTGCCGTAGCTAGGGGGTGAAAATTATTTAAAAAAAATTTTTTATCATGCTAACGGAGCGCGCGCACACATTTAAGCATGTACAGTAGTGTACTGTAATGTTAAACATTGCTATTCACATTTACAGAATAAATAAAAATATATTTTCTTACTTTGAGATGGTCAAAGCCGACATCTTAGGTTGCCATGCGTTGATTGTTGTCGGGCCGAGCAGCGCGGCGGCCGGCCAGTGAACCACCGCAGCTGCTCCAGACCTGTGTTAGCTAGCTGGCTAGCTTCTGCTAGCCAAGCCATGAGCTGGTGTTGGAGCGGCGGCGCGATCAATCTGCAGCTCCTGCTCCAGCCTGAGACGTCCACAGAGCTCACAGAGCGATTCCAGCTAGTAATTAATCCATATGATGCGATCCTGGTCACAAGTGTTCAAAAGGCCGGCTCCCGTGTTAGCTCCCGTGTTAGCTTCTGGAACTAGCCAGGCCGGAGGTGTAGCCAGGCCGGCCGGAGGTCTTCGCGCGGCGGCCTGGCACGATCAGCGATAAATCCGCTGCTGCCTGAGACATCCACAAAGTTCACAGAGACGTTTCCAGCTCGTAATTAATCCATATGAAGCCATCCTGGTCACCAGTCTTCGGCCCGGCGCCGGGCAGCTAACCTAAAATGGCGTCCGGTGTTCTACAGTAATTTGTGACCGTGTAAACTGAAGACCTACTTCCTGTTGCCCAAGATTGCTCAGAAATGATCAGAAATGATCATTTTTATCATAATTATTATTTATAAAGCCTTTAAAACAACCACAGCTGCAACAAAGTGATGTACACATGAAATTAAGAACATTTAAACACAAAAAAAAAAAAAAAAAATTTTTTTTTTTTAATACAGTAATTTCATATTTTTATTAAATATGATACGTTCGTAGGTCCCGTTGTTCGTAGGTCGATGGAGTTGTAAGTGGGGGGTCACCTGTAATTGTTTAAAAAAAAACTGTTTAATGTAGTTTGGAAAACAGTTTTTTCCATTTCCAATAAGAGACCACGTTAGAAACAACCACAGAAAAAAGGGGGTTAGATGAAGCTTAATAAATATTGTCAGTGTATTTTATGTATTAATCTATGCGTGGTGTTGACTTTTTATTCTTTCTCTGCTTGACCTCTTCGGTTGATAAAAGGTATGTTCGTGTTTACGTGGGTGTGATACCTCAGCCTCACACCATCACCTCCTGACACAACACCTTTATTCCATTAGTAATCATAAATTTACTTAGCGTGTGTCCCTTTCTTTAAAAATGAATGAGGCAGCATCTCTGCCTGCAGCTTTCTGTGTTGTTGTTTCCCCTCCATTGAGTTTAGGAGAAGCTCTTTATTCTGATAATTTATTTCAGTGCATGTGTTGCATGAGTGATGCGTTTCTCTGGTTCTGCTGTAATGTCAGCATTCCTGTTTGTAACACATCCAGGATTCGTCGTGTGAAAAGACGGGCACACAGCATTTCCATTAAGTCAACAGACGCTGCCTTGATGTGTCACCATCATGGCACCAATGAGAACATTAAAAAAAACCACCATTAATTTGCTTCTAAATCTTCAGGTAAGAATATTTTTTATTTGAGGCTCAAACTCAGTCTTATGAGAGTGGTGGTAAATATTTTATGACCAAATAAACAAGACTAAAACAAATGTCTTCCAGCTCCTATTAGTGTCTTTGTTGCTCAGTTCATAAACGTTTCCAAAGACATAAAAGAGTTGCTTTTTAAAGGGATAGCTCAGATCTTTAGAAAATGTGTTTTATGGAAATATCCATAGAGATTAATAGAGTTTATCTGGATTAACGAGCAAACAACTAGACTGAGCAGTGTGAAGGAATATACAGTAGACACATTATTATACTTTTTACTGACTATATGCTCAAGAAATGTTACTGTTTGATCAATATATTCTCTCTGTAATTTAGACGAACACTAATTACAGGTAGTCCTCGACTTACGACGCCCCCGACTTACGACGTTTCGGACTTACGAATGCATCTCATTATTAAAAATAAAATAAAAAATAAAAAATAAAAATATTTTTTGTATTTTTTGTTTTTTGTATGTGATCCTACTTACGAATTTTCGACTTACGAACGGCCCGTAGGTACAGAACTCACTCGTAAGTCAGGGACTACCTGTACATGGTTTACTATTTCATTTAGCTTATGAGCTCACTTTTTCATATAATCACAGCCTAATCAAGTACGTAGTCTGTATTCATCCAGTGCAGGTAACATAGTTACTGCCCCTGGTCAATAGTGTGCTCTGTAACCAGAACACATCACACATAGTATATACTTTATTAGACTACATTACTAATGCACTTTTTAGTTCACATTTAGAGAACCAGCTCCTGCTGCACTTCCACCAAAAGAGATACATACCAGATACAGTATATTTTAGTCAGAGCCATATAGAGAGAGAGTTGCGACACTCTTTGAACTCGCCGACAGGCGGTCACGTGGTTCATGCAGCTCTCAATTGTTCCAAACAGCTTGTCACTGCCAGTCAATTTGAGCAGCTACTGGTGCAACATGACACAAAAAACGACTTATCTTACTTTGTCCAGCGTCTTTCAGTAATTATTGAGCAGTAACAAACTGATCACTTAACTGATTATTGATTATTTCACTGACTATGCATTTTTTAAAGGGGACCACAGATGCAAAATTCACTTTTTAATGTTTTTTTAACTCTACTTTGGGTATTTACTTCTTAAAAAAACAGTCCTAGGGCCAAAGAAATGCACCCAGTGGTATATTTACTCTAAGTAGATTTATTTTTCAGGGATATAAATGTCTCGTTTTCAAATCCTGCGGTTGTGACGTCACAAGCCGCAGCCACAACCCACCCCAAACCTGAGTCCAGCCCCTCACCTAGCAACCCCTGGTTAGGCTCAACCCACTTCAGTATAAAAGACGTGACGGTTGTTTTTCCTGATTTCATCTCATCTTTTGTTTAAATGTTCTTAATTTCATGTGTACAGCACTTTGTTGCAGCTGTGGTTGTTTTAAATGGCTTTATAAATAAAGTATAATTGTTATTTTTACGTTTTAGTTCAATTTTTAGCGTATTAGCGATCGCTCCCAACGAGCAGCCGGCAGACGTAAAACGAGCAGACCGCCGGCGAAGGGACCATCTGCGGGCGGGAGCTGCTGGGAACTGCTGGCTTTTGAGGACCGTGGGTCCGGTCAGAGGTTGCCTCATTCGGATAAATTAACTGGAGACACTCGGTGAACTTTGTGTATGTGTCTGGACTGGAGCAGCGATCGCTCCTAAAGTGATCCCAGAGCTGGCGGTGTGCCGGAGGAGGAAGAGCTATCATTAGCCTCGGATTCGGGTGGGCTAATGCTAAAAGGAGCAGCTAATGGCGCGCGCGCAGATGGCTTTCGGTAAGTTATCTTAAGCTAGCACTAACAGTAAGTCAAATGAGTAATAAAAAAGAGCTAATTTTAAAACAACAACAGATTAGAGATACTGGCTGTTACAGAGGGCGGAGTTAATGTAAACAGATTTTTGAAGGGCGTGGCCTTCAGAGCTCATTATCATAAACAGCCTGTTCAGAACGGAAATGAGAAAAGGCAGAACTAAAAAGGGGATATTTTATTATCTAAGAATTATTTTGTGCATTAAATTGAATGAACATGGTCTGGATAGCCCACAGACATACCATAAAAAATTATAAAACCAATATGTGGTCACCTTTAAAAGCATTTTTAGACGTGGTAGATGCATTTATCATTACAGTGAAACGAAACTGTAAAACACATTTGTTAGAAAAAAATGTCTATGCAATACAATGATCAATATAGCCATGTCAACAGTGTTTTATAATGTTACACACATTAAAAAAAACAACAACAGAGAAACACCTATTATGAAGCTATTTCTGATGTTCTCTGCATGAGAATGCTCCACCGTCCACCATTTGATCTGCTCCAGCTTACCTTAGATCATCTGGGATGAAGTCTTCATTTCTGCACATTACATAATTGTTCTATTTTTTTTTTTTATTGCAACCGAGTACCTGGATAACAGAGTTGATTGTGCTTAGCCTGACTATTGTAAAATAGTAATTCACTGATTAAAATGTTAATTTAAATGAAACAGTTTCTAGTTAAAATCATAACAGGTGACAAAATAAGTGTTAATTGTGCAAAAATGAATTACCAAACAATTTTATAAAAATATGTAAAATGTAAAACAAGCTTTAATAAAGTACTTTACCATCTCAAGTAGGAGCAGCATCACCATCGTCACAACAACACAAGCTGAGTGCTGTAAATTTAATCTGCACAAACATTTTCAATCAGAGCTCAAAATGTTTAACTGTCAAAGAAATGTGCAAGGAAATAAACTAATATCACTGCAGGCACATTTTGAGAGAGGTCACTTCACAAAGACGCAGTCAGGCCGTGCGAGACTGAAGGAGGTTTCAACCATTTGTGTTCATCGCCCAGAACCTAATGAGAAGTCCAGAAGAACTTCCACTGACCAGTGATCACACATATTGTGCTAAAGTTCCTGTTTTTAGTTTTCTACACATTCACCTTATCCACCTTATTCCTACGCCCCATGACGCTTTGCGCGAAATGTGCACACGACTTCCGGTTGACCGGAAACACCGTTTGTTTACATGCGAGTAATACAGTTGAAGACAGTCCAAACTTTGTTGTTTTAGTTCATTAAAAATGTGGGAACACCACTCGTTTTGTTAAAAGAGGAGGGACAAATAAAAAGAAATTACAGATGTTACCTGATCGCGCAGACATAATTTAAAAATACATAAATAGCGAACGCGTTTGCTCCGGCCTCTCGGCTAAGGTTTGTTAGCAGCTATCTCGGCTAAAAATACCGGTCGCGTCTGAGATCTATCGTTTTAAGACAGTAAATCTTCCAAAACTCTCATTAATAAACCCTCCCCGAATAAAAAGATGTTACCTGATCGCGCAGACATAATTTAAAAATACATAAATAGCAACGCGTTTGCTCCTGTCTCTCGGCTAACGTTTGTTAGCAGCTATCTCGGCTAAAAGTCACGGTGTTCTGTAACACCGGTCGCGCCTGACATATATCATTTTAAGACAGTAAATCATCCAAAACTCTCATTAATAAACCCTCCCTGAATAAAAAGAAATTACAGATGTTACCTGATCGCGCAGACACAGCCATAGAGAAGGATGCAGGAACACTCTTTCTTTGTTTTGGGTCCGTGTTGAAAACACTGTTGTTTTAGCCAAAGATTTAGCTTGGTCCGGTTGTTGGTGCAGCCGCGAACAGCACAGCAGGTACCTGAACCCCGGTAGGACATTTCAGTAAACGTTCCGTTTAAACAAAAGCTGTGTTTGCTCCGATAAAATGAATGAAAATAACTTTCAAAAACACCCGCGATCCATACTCCGCCTATGGAATACAGGCACTTCCGGTGTCGGACAGGAAGTACAATGCACATTCGCTTCTACAGTGACACCCCCAAGAATAAGGTGGATAATCTTGCTGTTTTTGCCATCTTATTTTAATTTGTTTTAAAAAATCTGTATGCCTCTTTTATAACTGTATATTGTTGTCGCTGTTGTCATCATTCTTTGTTAAAATCAGCTCTCTCTTGTAAATGAGTCCTCAAGGCTCAATGGGATTAACCTGCCTAAATAAAGGTTGAATGAATAAAGTAAACTTTGGTACGAAAGGTGTTAAATTATACACATCATATTTTTATTGAACAATAATCTTCATGCTAACAGTGCCATTGTAATTTCAGAGATTGAGGAGAAATAGAAGTGAGGTGAGTGAGATGAGGGAAAGATGAAAATGTAGCCTCAGACGACAGGGACACGCCAGGAACTGATGATCCAGGATCGACAGGACCATGAAGATGTATCAACAGGCGATGCAATCAGGGAACAGAGATGAAAAACCTGAGGGAACAATTAGAACACAAAAAAATTACAAAAGCAGGATAGAAGAACTTCAGACATGAAAATTAACACAGTTCTGTGAAGAAAAATGTTAATGGAAAATAAATACTGACATTTTTTTACTAAAGATCAGATGAAGGCAATTGGCATGAAGAATAACTTCCCAGTTCCATCTGATAGTTTAATCATTAAAAAAAATGTTACTGTTCTACAATTTATTGATGCCGTCTCATCTCAACTTGACCCATAACTAATAATATAAAACTATAATGTAAATTAACAGTCCTGCAGTAAATACCAACTTTGTGAAGGTTATGGTGTTAAAGTAATTTTATTCAAACATGTTGATTAAGATATTATTGTTTAAGACAGAAAATCACATGTTTCTTTAAAGATAATGTCACAATTTATGCTGCAGTCTTTTGACAAAGGATCTATAACTTTAAATTAACCACGTCAATCTCTCAGGAAAAAAAGGCTATATTTTGAGAGTTCAGTGAAATTACCATTAAAAAAAATAAACTTTCAAAATTGAAGCTGTACTGAATATTTTAAAACGCTGAATTGGACAGAAATAGATCAGTTTAAACCAGTTATGATGGCAGAGCTAGCTGCAACACAACTAGCAATTTAACATGTTTAATTAACAAAAACTGGCAACATGAAGTATTAATGTTGATAAACTGGTACAGAACAGTCAGCTAACGCTTCACAAGGGCAAAAGAAATTTGTATTTTCATCAACTTACCGGAGAAAACACGTCTGAAACATCAAGAATGAACTACGTTTGATGCTAGCAGCGCTGCTGTTTGGAACAGTTTGGAACAAATCGCCCCCTCCATGACCCACGTGACTTCCGCATTCCATTCTTACAATGGGAGCCTATGGAAGTGTCGCAACTCTATGGCTCTGATTTTAGTCAGAAGAGAGGCCCTGACCTTCGTTGGCACGGTAACAGAGCCAGACCAGATGTATTACCTCATTCCAACCAATCACAGAGTG
>JBBPBX010064773.1:5700-20156 GCA_038048925.1 Garcialebias charrua | reverse complement strand
AGTGTTTTACTGTTAGCAAAATAAGTCGGGAACCACAGGACAGATTTTGATGAAACTTACAGAAAGTAATCACTTTATGGACATTTACAACAAGTTATCTTTAGAAGAAGTTTGAGCGAAACTTCGATTTATTTAGAATTTATTTTTGCAGCGTGCACGACCGTTTGGAAGACGTCAAAGCGAAACAATTTAAATCCAGCAGATTTGACCATTACGTGAATTTACTAAGGAAAAGTTAAGCTCAGACACTTTTGCTATAATGTCAGCAAAATATATTTTTTAAAGTGTTTATTTAGCTAAATTTTAAAGAAAATGCTGCGGTCCCACCCGTTCACGTAGTGAAACTACTTTTTAAATCCAGCTGATTTGACAATTACGTGCATTTATTAAAGACCGTGTAAAGTGAATTTCAATATTTTCTTCAATAAACATTATAAATGTCATAATTATAATCTTGTAAATGAGTAAAAAGTCTCAAGATTGTAGCTCAATTAATTTTGGAGTTATAGATCAAACTGTGTATAAAGATATGTCTGTTTCAGGATTTTTTGGGCGTGTTTTAAATGTGACCGCGTTTCGTCACGCGGTCTAGCCCCACCCCCTGCAGCTCCAGCCGTATTCATTCAACCTTTATTTAGTCAGGTAAATCTTTTGAACCTCATGGGCTCATTTACGAAAGCGTAATAAATTAGTTTAAATTAGTATAAATTAGTATAAATTAGTTCTTCGCCTCGGTGGAGCCGTTCACTCGCGAATCGCAGATAGCATCAGATAGCAATAGCTATAGCTCCTTTTTTGCTAAGAAAATGCAACAGGTCCATTGCATACTTAGTTATCAACGTGATTACCGTATTCTCCGGTGTATAATACGCTCCGGTGTATAATACGCTTTGGCCAATTTTGGGAAATAAATCAGAAAAACCCGTAGATAATACGCTTCGGTGTATAATACGCGCTGCCGTGACAGTCTTTTTTATGGCCACTAGATGGCGCCAAACCCATTGAAACTGCAGTGATACAACCGTGACCTCAGAAACACTTCTCTGATAACTCTCAGTAATGAACTTTTTGGGAGTTATTCCTGAAGGGACAGTAATACTTTTATTACTTTTAATTTGAATCAAACATTACAAATTGTCAGAAAGATAAAGTTGTTAGTTTCAGATGTCAGCATTTTATGATAAAAACTGATCTTAACACTACACACAACACTGTTAACCTGTTGGTTTGGTTAAAACAACGTCATTAAAGCGTCACATATGGGACCTATGTTAATGATAATAGCAAAAACAGATATTATTCATCTGATTATTAATTAGGACAAAAACAAAAGTCTCTTCTGAGGAGATTGTCCTGAGCTCAAACTAAAATGAGATAAACAGTGTCACTGAATCTTCACTGCAGGTTTGAGAAGAGAAATCCTTCATGAATAACATTTTGGAATAACATTTGCTATTCAGCATGAATTTAAACTGTTTGAATTAAACAGTCTTGATGACTATCAAACATTGGATTCAATAATGCTTATACAAGTAACACAAGGTTATTCATTTGATGACATTTGAACTAACAAAATTAAAAGCAGTCTCTAGATGACTTAATTTGTAATGTACAGCTGAATTTAATTAAAATAAAACTACCTGCAGCTTAAATTCTGCAGTATACGAATTTCTTTTTGGCGGCATTTTCTCTCTTTGTTCTCGAATGTGTAGTTGTTGATTTCTCCTGCTCTCTCTCAGTGATTTGGCGGGGGTGATGGGTTTTATAGAATACACGAATAACAGGATACGCCTCCAGCTACAGTCTGCAGGTAAACAGACTACAGGGCGCATTAGCGCCCATAGCGGCCGAAACTGGTACTGCACCATTTTTACAGTCTGCAGGTAAACAGACTACAGGGCGCATTAGCGCACATAGCGGCCAAAACTGGTACTGCACCATTTATGGCCAAAATGAAAAACGGCAAATCAGAGCTAAAAATGGGTCTAAAAATATGGGAAAAAATCCATAGATAATACGCTTCGGTGTATAATACGCAGGATATTCAAATGAGCAATAAAAGTGCGTATTATACACCGGAGAATACGGTACTCTATATTTTAATCACCAACACAGACCCCGCATGCGATGTGACCGGGTCGGACCGGGTGCAGCGAGTCCGCTGCTCATCTTCTAAAATAGCGCTTATTATTAAACACATAACAGCGGAGTTATGAATTATAGTTGTGTCCTCAACTTTAAAAACAAAACCAGAGTTGTTTGTGCACTAAAAACAGCGTAACTCTTGGAAAAAGGAGCTGCTGTTACAGCCAGAACTCAGATAAAAACAGAGCAGGTGGATCTCTGCTGCACCTGTCTGCCTCTCCACACACAGCTCAGGCTGTGAAGAACGATGCCGACCGTCACAGTGGTCACTGTCTGACTCAGAGTCTGACTCTGGAGGTTCAAATGAGTAGGGCTGGAGAACTCACAATTAGGCTGCCAGCATTCAAGAACATCCTCACTTTACCGCAGTTCTTCACTGGGCAGGACACGGGCGCAGTACTGCGCTGAAACCACGCCCACGCGCTGACACGCCCCCAGCGTTTCAGACCAGGGCACAATTATGTATTTTCATTATTTTTGAGACTTAATTTTATAAGGTAAACAATGTTTTTAATCAGTCAGATTTATATGGGTGATTAATAACACATATTTATGCCGTGTGACAAACTCAAAACACACATTTAATTTTACTTTACACGGTCTTTAAGGAAAAGTTCAGCTAAGACTCATCTTCGCTAAAATTTTCAGCAAACAGATAATTGTTTTTACCGTGTTAATCTTGTTAAAGTCCTTCAGTGCACGCTCCTGTGGCCGCCATTTGCAGCAGGGCAAAACACCGGGTTGTCAGCGGTGACGCCGAACATACCCGACGCATCAGCGGTGACGCATAAAAGATGCGACTTATACGGCGGTGCGACATATTTATGGATTTTTCCAATTTATTGGACATAATTGGACAATGCGACTTATCTGCTGGAAAATACGGTATACCGTATTTTCCGCCTGATAAGTCGCACTTTTCTATAAGTCGCTTTGTCCAATTATTGCCAATAAATTGGAAAAATCCATGAACATGTCACACCTTTATTCAAGTCGCATCTATTATGCGTCATCGCTACGCGACGCGTCATTTGCCCTGCTGAAAATGGCGGCCACAGAAGCATGCACGGAAGGACTTTTAACAAGAATTACACGGTAAAAACAATTATTTGTCTGCTGAAAATTATAGCAAAGATGTGTCTGAGCTTAACCTTTCCTTAATAAATTCACGTAATGGTCAAATCTTCCGTGTGGTTTATGAGCTATTTGCTAAACAGTACAAGGAAGAAAAAAAAAACGAATGCTAACCGCGACACGTTTATGCCCATAAAACATCGAATTTTAACTCAAATAACTCCAACAGCTAAAGTTTGTAAATGAACACCAAATAATTACTTTCTGTAAGTTTTAAGAAAATTCGCCGAGTGGTTTATGAGCTATTTGCTATAATATACACAGGAAAAAAAAACAAAGCTAGCCGCGACACGTTTATGCCCATAAAACATCAAATTTTATCTCAAACATCTCATAAAGCTAGTCAGTTGTAATTGTCCATACAGTGATTACTTTCTGTAAGTTTGATAAAATCTGTCATGTGGTTCTTGACTTATCTTGCTAACAAACACTGAGCTAACAGTAGTTCATACTAGGGCTGAACGATTTTGGAAAATAATCTAATTGCAATTTTTTTTCTATAAAGTGCAATTGCGATTTAAAACGCGATTATTTTTTAATATCTTCTCAAGTATTTTTCAACAAACAGAAGCAATAAATCAATCTGTTTTATAACAAATGTCAGATTTATTTAAAGCAGAGATTACAATAAAGCTAACAAATCTATGCCTTTTCTTCTCACCATTTCTATTTTTTCTTGTTTCATAAACATAGTAAACATGTTAAGTGAACTTCCTAACTACTGTCTGAACTTCACATGACAGTTAATAAATAAATATAAAAAATTAGATATAAAAAAATTACTGTTTGAAGTTCAAACAGTTGGGTCAGTGATCCCTGTCGGCTGATACTTTGTTTACTTGAAGTTGAAGCACTGGTTGTTGTCATTCTAGACATGCAACCATCGTAAAGGTCTTTGTGGTGATTTTTTTTTAAGTGTTTATAAAGACTTGTGTCACATGACCAAACAAATTGCAGCCTTTGCGATTTGAAAATCTCATTTTATCATATTGTGATATTATTGCAAATGCAATTAATTGTTCAGCCCTAGTTCATACCACCAGAGCAGGAGGCCGGGCAGCGACAGAGTCAGTCCGACCAGAGGAGGATGCCGTCGGACACAAGAGCTGGGAACGCTCGGTGTACCCTAGTGGACAAAATTGGTACTGCACCATTTTTATTTTATTTTTTGCCAAAATGAAAAACGGTCATATCTGAGCCAAAAATTGGTCTAAAAATATGGAAAAAAATCCATAAACACGTCTCACCTCTCTATAAGTCGCAGGGCATGCAAATCAGGCAAAAAACTGTGACTTATAGTCCGGAAAATACGGTAAATAAAAACCATCCAGCTCATTTTTAGATCTACCTGATGATTCATAACTCACCTGTTAAGCCCCTCCCCCTCTGGCGGCTTGTTTTTGTCGTCCGGGTAGACGATGACCTCTTTGCGTCTGAAGTGGACGATGTCATCGAGGTTCAGACCCGTTACGTTCACCTCGCCGTGGAAGAAGATGGAGCCGTAACCTGCGGACCAAAGGCGAGAAGTGGGTGAGTCGTCCAATCAGAGGCGCTCTGAGCCGGACGTCTGCGGTCGCTACCTCTCCGGCCAATCGTGAAGTTTTCCACGACGCACTCCCCGTTCTCATCCAGCATCTCAGCCAGGTCCTCCAGGGAGGGGATGGTGTAGTAACCGACCCGGTTCAGAACGATCCCTGAAAAAGCAGCAGTTTACTGATCCTGCCTCTGAACCAGCAGGCGGAGCCGGCGGTCAACTTTCATCAGACATGTTGGACCCGTGGTTCTGACCTGCAGGATGAGGAGCCTGTTGCAACTCCTGTGGCTCCTCCTCCTCCTGCAGAGACTCCTCCCCCAAAGACCCAGACACATCGTCGCTGCTCAGCTGAGAACAAACAAGCAAAGCCCGTCAGAAACAACCAGACTGGACCAGACGTCAGCCCGGTTCTGCCCGGCCCAGTTCCTTCTGACTGAGGAAACATTTACAAACAGGAAGCAAGTTTTATTTGATGTGAATATGTTTAAGTTTGACGGCTGCACAGTTTTTGGTTCTGGAGTTAGCTACATGCTAGTTAGCATGTTTAGGTTCATGAATGGGTTAATAAAAAACACGTTTGGGCTGAAGTTCTGTCCCGGTTTAACGTTATGTCTGAGAGGTTCTGTTTCTTTTCGGTTCCCTTTGTGAAGTTCTTTAGAGGTTAGTTTCTGGTTCTGTTCTGTCTGAATACCAAAAACTCTATTTCAAAATCAGAACATCTTCTCGTCCCCCTTAACAACTCTCTGCTATCCCCCTCCCCTCAGGTCAAGAGCCTCGGTGTCATCCTCGACACCACTCTCTCCTTCACTTCACACATCAACAATATTACTCTGTCTGCCTATTTCCACCTCCGTAATATTAACCGTCTCCGTCCTTCTCTCACACCCCGCTCCACAGCCATCCTTTTTTTTTCCAAAATATATTTATTTGAGTTTTTACACAATTAAACCAACATTCATACAATAAACAAACTTAAGTAAAATACCCCCACCCACACAATAAAAAAAAATAAAAAATAAAAAGGAATAAAAATCAAAAATACAATCAACAACAAAATGTCTCAAAATTCTTTTTTCATTGTTCATTTCTTTTATAATGAGTCCAACTATACATGTCTTCTCTTATTATTGTCTTTGGAACTGCGGTCAGCACGTTCTTCAATTGTTTGCATTTTCATTTAAAGTGTCCAGACTTTTTACATACAAAATAAAAGGGTTCCAAACACACTCAAACAGTCCTTGCTTGCCCTTTAACAAATACGTTATCCTTTCCAAAGGAAGAGCCGATAACATTTGCTGTAACCATTGATTCGCAGTAGGTCTATTTAAGTTTTTCCAACATAGCGATATACATCTTTTTGCATTAATCAAACTTAAATCAATAAACTTTTGTTCATTATTAGTATAATTATGTCTTTCAGGATATAGACCGAACAAAAACAGTTTTGGGTCCAAAATTATCCACAGCCATCCTGGTGCACAGTCTTGTGACTTCCCGTATCGATTACTGCAACTCCCTTCTCTACGGCCTCCCCAACAAATCTCTCCACAAGTTACAGATGGTCCAGAACTCAGCTGCCCGTGTCATCACTCAAACCTCCTACTATAACCACATCACTCCTGTCCTGCAGCAGCTCCACTGGCTCCCGGTTAAATCACGCATCATCTTCAAAATTCTACTCCTCACGTTCAAAGCTATCCACAACCTTGCCCCTCCTTATCTATCTGACCTCCTACAAATCTCCATCCCATCACGCTCTCTCAGATCCTCCTCTTCACTACATCTCCATGTACCCTCTGCCCGCCTCTCCACCATGGGGAGCAGGGCCTTCACCTGCTCTGCCCCTCACCTCTGGAACGCTCTACCGCCAGACCTTCGAAACACCACCTCCCTTTCTCTGTTCAAGACTGCCCTGAAAACACATCTCTTTAGACTAGCTTATCATTAACTTTACTAAATGTATTTTTATCTTCCATTTTATATCCTTTATGTATTTTATATTTCAATTTGTCGCTGATAATGTTTGCTCTGTATTCACTGTGTTGGTTTGTTAAGTGTCCTTGGGTGTCATGAAAGGCACTTTTAAATAAAATGATTATTATTATTATATAATATATTTCTCTAATTTTAAACATCCCTGCGGTTATAATTTTATAAACCGTTGGTTCCGAGCCGGCCCAAAGCCCGGTCGGTGCTGCTGACCTCCAGGCCGTTCCTCTGCTGCCGGTGCATGTTCAGGTCACTGATGGTGTCCTGGAGGCCCGGTTGGGGCCGGCCCTGCGGGACCGGCTTGGCGATGGGGTTGACGTAGAACTGAGTGACTTCTGGGTCGTCGGCAGCCCGGCTACTTGGACCCAGAACCTCCCGGAGCTCCTCGTCCTCATGGCTGCAAGGTCAAAGAAAGGAGGTTTATTCCTCCGAGTTCAGCGAGGCGCCTCTCAGGTAAGCAAAGGGGCGTGTCCGTGGTTACCTGTGTCCGTTGTGAGGGTACTCTGAGAGCGAGGTGAGGTCGTCGCTCTCTTTGTTCAGTGGACTGCTGTACTGACTGCTGTTCAGGTTCTTCAGAACCAGCTTCTTGATGCTCTTCCTGCAGGGCACACGAGTTTGATCAGTTGATAAAAAAAGTGGTGGTTGGGGGGAGCGACTGAGCAAAATCTCAAGTCACTTCACAAATCAATCATGTCAGCAGTAGATGTTGGCTCCGCCCCTGTTGCCACGGTGACCACACGGTACCTGGGCACGAAAGCTCCGTTGGTGAGCGATGGCTCGTCGTCATCCAGACCGTCAAAGAGCTGGGACTTGGATCCTCCAGAATACGAGAGTGCCTTGGGCCGAACCCGGGTCGCAGGCCGGGGGGTCAGCTTGTAGTGAGTGGGCGTGGTCAGCGCCTTCTGGGCCGTGGGATTGGTCGGCTTCAGTCGCTGTCCAAACAGAGGAGGTCAAATTTAACAACTGATTCACAGAAAACAGAGTCAAACTTTTATGTCAAAGTCAAAGAGTCAAAGGGACGGCCGTGGCGTAGTGGTAATGGCAGTCGTCCCCCGATCTGAAGGTTGGCGGTTCGAATCCCGGTTCCCCACACCATGTGTCGTTGTGTCCTTGGGCAAGACACTTAACCCCGAGTTGCTCCAGGTAGGACTGGAAAGCACCTTGCATGGTAGTCTGCCGCTACCGGTGTATGAATGTGTGTAGCACTTTGAGATTTTCACTAATGAAAAGTGCGTTATAAATTGAATTCATCATCATCATCATCATCAAGTTTTATGATTTGGTTGACTATAATATTATTTTATTATTGTACAAAGCTCAGAATTTCACATTACCCTCAAATATCCAAACGTTTTTTGTAAGAAGGACTAGTACTTTCAATCTCAAGGGAACAGATGTTTTTGTTGTGCCTCAACATAGAACTAGTTTAAAGAGTAGGTCTACTTTAATTCAGGGAATAAGGCTGTGGAATGGTTTGGAACTTGATATTAAAATTGCAAAGTCAAGATCTATATTTAAGAAAATGATTAAAACAAAATTTCTGAACAAATATTCATAAATTGGTTTATATCCAAATTACTATATATGGTGTTGTGTGAAAAGTCATTTATTATCTTTTATAAATTTTTATATGTGATTGCTGTTTAGATTGTCTGAATTAATTTTGTTTGAAGAAGGGGCAGATATAATACAATTTTTTTTCTTCTTCTGCCTCCTTTCATTTCATGTATTCTTTAGTTTTTTTAATGTGGTTTTGTAAATAATTTTCTTGCGTTTGAAATGAATTTATAAAATAATTTTTTTTTTTTTTTACTTTATGATTTCTCAGTTTTTATTTCTGAGGCGAGACAGACGGCATGGTGGGAGAAAAGTTCTGCAGCCAATGAGCTGCCACAAAGAGCAGAAGCTCCACCCACTCTCACCTCCTCCTTCTTCTTGGGGTCGGACAGCAGGTTTCTGAAGAGCGGCGAGTCTCCGTACGGCGAGTAGGCCAGGACGTTGAGCTGCTGCTGCAGCATGGCCTGCTGCGCCCCGGTGGCGTTCGGGTCCGAGAGAGCTGCCGGAGGAAACGCACCACAATGGGTTCTGGGTCAAACCCTGCGAGGAGAACAGAACCTGAAGCCGTCACTCACCGACAGGCTGCTGCTGCGGAGCTCCAAAACCCAAAGAGCCGGTTCCGCCGGTGAATCCTCCGGTTCCAAACGTTCCCATCGTTCCCAGAGTGGTGCCCAGTTTGTTCTGGTTGCTTCCAAACAGACCTGGACCGGTCCCAACTGTGAGGGACACAGAACTCTGTATGAACTTATGGATGAAGGAACGACCCGACAGAACCATCAGAACTTTCTTCAGTAACTGAACGAATCAGTTCTGGTTCAAAAACTGAACATCTGTAAATTATTCTTTACTAAAACATTTTATTAAATAAATATTACACAATTTAAGGAGATTCTGCAGTTTTTGTTTTTAAAAACTCTTTCAGCCGCTCCCTTCAGGGTCTCCACAGCAAGTCGTCCAAGCAACAACAGATCGGGTCAGTCGAGCCCGGGTCGACAACGACCGGTGCTGTTGACAAACAGGGTGCCGGTGGAAATAGTTCTACTGTTAGTGGAAGACCACGAGGAGGAAAACATGTCAGGAGACAGAGGAGAAGAGGAAAGTGAAGAATGTAGGACTGAGGGTTGCAACTCTAAATGTGGAGACAATGACAGACAGAGAGAGCTGGCTGACATGATGCAGAGAAGGAAGGTAGATGTTTTATGTGTCCAAGAGACCAGGTGGAAGGGCAGCAAGGCTCGCAGTATTCTCTCTTCAGAGTTCTCCAAAGCAAGTCAACCTGTCCTGTGTTCTCTGTCCTCTCTAACTGCATCCATATATGTCTCCTCTGTCTTTTTCCTGCAGCTGCATTTCTAACATCCTTCTACCAATATACCCACTGTCCCTCCTCTGGACATGTCCAAACCACTGTCCCTCCTCTGGACATGTCCAAACCACTGTCCCTCCTCTGGACATGTCCAAACCACTGTCCCTCCTCTGGACATGTCCAAACCACTGTCCCTCCTCTGGACATGTCCAAACCACTGTCCCTCCTCTGGACATGTCCAAACCACTGTCCCTCCTCTGGACATGTCCAAACCACTGTCCCTCCTCTGGACATGTCCAAACCACTGTCCCTCCTCTGGACATGTCCAAACCACTGTCCCTCCTCTGGACATGTCCAAACCACTGTCCCTCCTCTGGACATGTCCAAACCACTGTCCCTCCTCTGGACATGTCCAAACCACTGTCCCTCCTCTGGACATGTCCAAACCACTGTCCCTCCTCTGGACATGTCCAAACCACTGTCCCTCCTCTGGACATGTCCAAACCACTGTCCCTCCTCTGGACATGTCCAAACCACTGTCCCTCCTCTGGACATGTCCAAACCACTGTCCCTCCTCTGGACATGTCCAAACCACTGTCCCTCCTCTGGACATGTCCAAACCACTGTCCCTCCTCTGGACATGTCCAAACCACTGTCCCTCCTCTGGACATGTCCAAACCACTGTCCCTCCTCTGGACATGTCCAAACCACTGTCCCTCCTCTGGACATGTCCAAACCACTGTCCCTCCTCTGGACATGTCCAAACCACTGTCCCTCCTCTGGACATGTCCAAACCACTGTCCCTCCTCTGGACATGTCCAAACCACTGTCCCTCCTCTGGACATGTCCAAACCACTGTCCCTCCTCTGGACATGTCCAAACCACTGTCCCTCCTCTGGACATGTCCAAACCACTGTCCCTCCTCTGGACATGTCCAAACCACTGTCCCTCCTCTGGACATGTCCAAACCACTGTCCCTCCTCTGGACATGTCCAAACCACTGTCCCTCCTCTGGACATGTCCAAACCACTGTCCCTCCTCTGGACATGTCCAAACCACTGTCCCTCCTCTGGACATGTCCAAACCACTGTCCCTCCTCTGGACATGTCCAAACCACTGTCCCTCCTCTGGACATGTCCAAACCACTGTCCCTCCTCTGGACATGTCCAAACCACTGTCCCTCCTCTGGACATGTCCAAACCACTGTCCCTCCTCTGGACATGTCCAAACCACTGTCCCTCCTCTGGACATGTCCAAACCACTGTCCCTCCTCTGGACATGTCCAAACCACTGTCCCTCCTCTGGACATGTCCAAACCACTGTCCCTCCTCTGGACATGTCCAAACCACTGTCCCTCCTCTGGACATGTCCAAACCATCTCAGTGTGTCCTCCCTAACTTTATCTCCCAGTTGTTCAACATGTGCTGTACCTCTGATGATCTCATTCCTGATCTTATCCATCCTTGTCTCTCCTAAGGAGAACCTCAACATCTTCATTTCTGACACTTCCAGTTCTTTCTCCTGTCTTTTTGTCCATGTCTCTGTCTCCTGTCTTTTTGTCCATGTCTCTGTCTCCTGTCTTTTTGTCCATGTCTCTGTCTCCTGTCTTTTTGTCCATGTCTCTGTCTCCTGTCTTTTTGTCCATGTCTCTGTCTCCTGTCTTTTTGTCCATGTCTCTGTCTCCAGACCATACAACATAGCTGGTCTCACCACTGTCTTGTAAACTTTTCCTTTGATCTTTGCTGACACAGTTTCATCTTAAATCACTCCTAAACAACTGGATCAATAATATTTTTAAAAATTGTTTTTAGAGTTTTGTTTGCGTTTGCAGGAAATGAGCATATTTTAACATTTGGTACCGGTTCCAAAGCTGGTCCCCAGTCCAGTCCCCAGTCCTCCAGTGGTCGTCTTGCTCCCAAAGAGACCTCCTCCAGCGGGGTTCGCTCCAAAACCTGCGACCAGCCAGAAGAGAAGACGTGACGAGGACGAACACGAGCGCAGGTCTGCGACCGCTCAGAGTCCGTTTACCGAAGGTGGACGTGTTGGTTCCGCTTCCGAGGGTCAGCGCAGGCTTGTTGCCAAAGAGCCCGGTGCCGGTGCCAAAAGACGGGGCACTGGTAGTTGTGGTGCCAAAGCCGGCCGCTTTATTCCCCCCAAACAAACTTGGCTGGAGGAGAATCAGAACCAGAACCAGAACATTTACTGAAAGGGTTTTGTTTGTTTCTCCATCAACAGAAAATAAACGAGCCTGGTTCTAAATGTTGAACCGTCTTTTATACGGAATAAAACCTCATTCATCTTTAATTATCCAATAAAACCTTATCATGAAGAAACGGGCCGGTCCCGGGTCGTACCTGCGTTCCAACGTTTCCAAACCCGGTGCTGGGCTGTCCGAACAGACCCGAGGCCGCTCCAAACCCAGTGGCGGCGCTGGTCGTGGTGCCGAAGAACCCACCGGGCTGAGAGGCTGCTGCGCTCCCAAACAGACCCTGAAGAGAACCCAAACAGAGCCGAGCTCTAGCAAAGACCAGAACCAACGTTGTGAGTGGATCAGAACCTGAAACTCACCAGGCTGCTGGTGTTGGGCTGGCCCATGGTGCTGGTGTTACCGAAGGAGAAGCCGGTGCTCTGGGTGGTCTGGGTCGCACCGAAGGGCTTGAAGAGGCTGCCGGCCGGCTGCTGGGCCTGCTGGCCGAACAGACCCCCTGTGGCGGGTCCAAAGGTTCCTGGAGCAGCTGCACAACAGAACCGGGTCGACACCGCTCACTTTCAGCTCTCATCTGGTGACGTTACCTCGTGTGATCCACCCGTAGTGCTTTAACAGAGTACCCGATTAATCGAGAGGTCGAGTCCTAAAACTTCTATTGAGGTCTTTTTGTCCCTCTCGAGTACTCGTAGTGACGTCATCACGTCGCACTGACGTCACTACGTCATATTTCACATGATCCGAACCGAGCGCGGGGTAGCTTTTAGTAGACGCTACAAAATGGATTCCTTTGTGCACACGGATGTTAATGGAGCAGGCCCAGTCTTGTCAAAAAGGTAAAACAGTTTATAATTTTATAAAATGCGCTACTCATTGAATCAACTTCCTGTTGATTTTCTTTTCTCTGACCACCATAGATTTGACAGCAGGGGGCGGTGTTGCATTGCAGGTCACATATAACACGGATGACCGAACCATAAATCACAAACAAAAAAGCAACAAATATTCATCTCTAAACCTATTAAAAACCTATAAACACAATAATCTCTAAAAGTAAACCTAATTGCACAGCACTGCAGGCGGAGATGCGGCGTGGTGAACGCCCCACATGTTTTTAAGTTTTGTTTTTGACGTTACTTTCACTATGGCATTTTATTAATAATAATAATAATTAATAGTTTTGTTTTTCCTGTGACTTATCTACAGTATGATAAATGATAGGAGCATAATAAATGCTCCCAATGTTTTGTTAGTCTTTTTTTTGGGGGGTAAATCATGACGTTTTTATGCATTTTTAATTATTTATTTATTTTGCATCTTAAGTTCATATGACGTCATCGACTACTCGAGCACCAATCGAGTTTATTCATGATAATGTCGTTTAAAAATTATGTACTCTTTCAACCCCTACTCACCCGCTCCAAACGTGCTCTTATTGGGCCCGAAGCTGAAGCTGGTGTTCGGGGCGGTGGCGCCGAACAGACCCGTGGCGGCGCTGGACGTGGCCGTGGTGCCGCCAAACAGGCCACCCGTCCCCGGTGCCATCGGGTTGGACGGACCCTTCCTGCCCGCCTGGTAGTCCTCCAACCTGAGCTCCTACAGAGAAACAACAACCAGATGAATGAAGGCCCACAAAGCGCTCGGGTCAGAACAACCTGTGGTTCTGGTTAGGTCCGGTTCAGACAGAACTCAGCTCTAAGCTCACCTCCAGAGACTTGTTCTCGTACTCCTTCATGGCCGTGATGCACTGGTGCTTGGTGTTGATGCTCGTGGTCACGCCCGCCTTCACCATCGTGTCACTTCCTGTTGGGGGCTGAGGGAAGACGTGAAATCTGAGTTCATGCTGTGGCCCTCACAGGGCCTTCTAAAGCACATATGTCAAAGTACTGGCCCGTGGGCCAGATCCGGCCCGCAAACTCCTTATTTATGGCCCCCTGGGAAAAAAATGTTTTTTTTTTGTCATGGCCTCCCTTCTCCCCTTACAGCCATCCTCTCCACACCATTATTATGAAATATTTATTCTAGTAATTATTAGGCTTGTTATAGATAAACCGATTCGACCGGATATCCGGTTTGACAAGCTAGCGATGTGGTTATGTGCACGGACTGGTTATCGCGAGACTTGCTGGGTTTACAATGCGTTTCTAAAACAACGCGAGAGTTGGAAATGCCCGCGAAGCTATTCTCACGCATGCGCCGTAGCTCACCAAGACGACAACATGGATGTAAATAGTAGCCGCGCTACTAGCGAGTCACCGCGAAAGATTTTCAATACATCAGCCAGACAAAACTCTAAAGTGTGGAACGTTTTCGGGTTTTACTAGAAGGACGGAAAACTCGACAAAAGCCACGCTATTTGTAAGCTATGCAGAGCACCTCTGAAGTGCACGACAAACCTCGACCAACATGCAACGAGGAAACGCAGAGAGGAGTACTGCGAACTTCTCAAGCCTCATAACAACGAGCAGGAGCATGTAGCTGCCACACAGAAAGCGACGGGTAACGTTATCACTAAATTTTACGGGCAACTCGGTGATAGTTCATCACGAGCTACACAGTCCTTGAAGATCTCTTCCACACTGGCAGTA
>JBBPBX010064772.1:5687-20157 GCA_038048925.1 Garcialebias charrua | reverse complement strand
TCCCGCTAAAACATTTTAGAAACGAACCATCTATGAACTTGCATAAGAACTCACCTACACAGCCACATTCACACATCACTTCCTGTTAAGTGCTTCAACATCAAAAGAAATAAAAGAACAACATCAAACAGGTATTTTCCTGACACACCCTTCAAGAACTATAAGGGATTTAAACAGTCTGTATGATGGAGAAACTGACAAAAAAATCAGGTAGCTGTGCATGTGCATTATTGCCAGCCAAATCCATGGAGCACACATCACTTCCTGTTAAGTGCTTCAACATCAAAAGAAAAAAAAAGAACATTAAACAGGTATTTTCCTGACACACCCTTCAAAAACTATAAGGGATTTAAACAGTCTGTATGATGGAGAAACTGACAAAAAATCAGGTAGCTGTGTATGTGCATTATTGCCAGCCAAATCACTGGGGCAATTTGAGTTTCAGTGTCTGTACTTTTGGTGACAGCTTGGCTGAGTCCAGGTTCATCAGGATTTTCTGGTACACCTCGAATGTACGGGTCAGGCTTTTCGGATAGCTCAAGTTGAGTGCATAGATCAGTCCATAAAGCATCACGCACGCATGGCTGACACTCTGTAGGTTATGGAGGACTTCCACACCTTCCAGCACAACTCCAACATCAGCAAAGCGTCCATTACCTGGACCATCAGGACCACGACCCTCTGCTCGGACAGTGTAGATGCCCATGGTCTTCTCCGCAATGTCTGCCTCAGCCTCTCTGGATTCAATGTCCTGGAATATAAAGAGAACAGAATGATTGGTTATGTGATCCTAACCTTGACCACTAAAATCTAAGCAGCTCATCCTTAGGCCAAGTGAATGTTCATTTGAAGAAATTTCTTTAAAGCACTGCATATGTGTTATGTAGCATGTATGTATGTAGCATGTAGTATGTATGTATTATGTATGTGTGTAGTATGTATGTAATATGTATGTATGTGTGTAGTATGTATGTAATATGTATGTATGCGTGTAGTATATATGTAATATGTATGTATGCGTGTAGTATATATGTAATATGTATGTATGCGTGTAGTATGTATGTAATATGTATGTATGCGTGTAGTATATATGTAATATGTATGTATGCGTGTAGTATATATGTAATATGTATGTATGCGTGTAGTATATATGTAATATGTATGTATGTGTGTAGTATATATGTAATATGTATGTATGCGTGTAGTATATATGTAATATGTATGTATGCGTGTAGTATATATGTAATATGTATGTATGCGTGTAGTATATATGTAATATGTATGTATGCGTGTAGTATGTATGTAATATGTATGTATGCGTGTAGTATATATGTAATATGTATGTATGCGTGTAGTATATATGTAATATGTATGTATGCGTGTAGTATATATGTAATATGTATGTATGCGTGTAGTATATATGTAATATGTATGTATGCGTGTAGTATATATGTAATATGTATGTATGCGTGTAGTATATATGTAATATGTATGTATGCGTGTAGTATATATGTAATATGTATGTATGCGTGTAGTATATATGTAATATGTATGTATGCGTGTAGTATATATGTAATATGTATGTATGCGTGTAGTATATATGTAATATGTATGTATGCGTGTAGTATATATGTAATATGTATGTAGTATATATGTATGTATGTAGTATATATATATGTGTATGTATGTAGTATATATGTATGTATGTAGTATATATGTAATATGTATGTATGTAGTATATATGTATGTATGTAGTATATATGTAATATGTATGTATGTAATATGTATGTATGTATGTAGTATATATGTAATATGTATGTATGTATGTAGTATATATGTAATATGTATGTATGTATGTATGCATGTAGCATATATGTAATATGTATGTATGTATGTAGCATATATGTAATATGTATGTAGTATATATGTAATATGTATGTATGTAGTATATATGTAATATGTATGTATGTAGTATATATGTAATATGTATGTATGTAATATATATGTGATATGTATGTATGTAATATATATGTGATATGTATGTATGTAATATATATGTAATATGTATGCATGTATGTAGTATATATGTAATATGTATGTATGTATGTAGTATATATGTAATATGTATGTATGTATGTAGTATATATGTAATATGTATGTATGTATGTAGTATGTATGTAATATGTATGTATATATATGTAATATGTATGTATGCATGTAGCATATATGTAATATGTATGTAGCATATATGTAATATGTATGTAGTATATATGTAATATGTATGTATGTAATATGTATGTATGTAGTATATATGTAATATGTATGTATGTAGTATATATGTAATATGTATGTATGTAGTATATATGTATGTAGCATGTATATATGTATGTAGCATATATGTAGCATGGATGTATGTATGTATTCTGTATGTATGTAGTATGAATGTATGTAGTACGTATGTATGTAGCATGCATGTATGTATGTAGCATGCACAACACCAACATCAGCAAAGCGTCCATTACCTGGACCATCAGGACCACGACCCTCTGCTCGGACAGTGTAGATGCCCATGGTCTTCTCCGCAATGTCTGCCTCAGCCTCTCTGGATTCAATGTCCTGGAATATAAAGAGAACAGAATGATTGGTTATGTGATCCTAACCTTGACCACTAAAATCCAAGCAGCTCATCCTTAGGCCAAGTGAGTGTTCATTTGAATAAATTTCTTTAAAGCGCTGCATATATGCGTTCATGAGAATGAGATGGATGCTAGTTCAAGGTCACAATGACCTTAAGACCTTTGATCACCTCCAAAAAGCCTGGAAAAAAAGAAAAAGTCATAAGTATGCATTTTGCGTTGTTGTTAATAGATTATTCACAGCCTACTGTCAAATTCTGCACTTTTCTATCAAGGTGACAACAACAATTACAACAAAAATTGAACCTTTACAGTAGTAGTCTTGTTCTCACATGTTTATGGGTTGATTCACCACTGAGGGTTTGTGCTTCTTTAATACGAAGGGATTTCCGTGGAGAATGCTCTTTTCCCACTGAAGCCTTTGACCTGCCAAAATAAAAAAATGCAGTTAACAAAATACCAAATACAAACAAATCCATCCATCCATTATCTATACCCGCATCTTCCTTTCAGGGTCATGGGGATCACTCGTGACCATACCCAGTAGTCACTGTACAAGGGGTGAGGTACACCCTGGACAGGTCGCAAGTCCATCACTGGGCCACATACCGGTAGATTCAAACGAGTCAAACAACCACTCACTCTCACCTAGGGACAGTTTAGAGTTATTAATTAACCTAACATTTATGTTTTTGGTCTGTGGGAGGAAGCTGGAGTATCCGGAGAAAACCCACCCATGCACGGAGAGAACATACAAACTCTACCCAGAAAGGTCTCTGGGCAGGGATTTGATTCAGTGACTCCAGAAATGCATTGATATATAGAAATACATAATCAGGAACACCCCTGTTTGTTCAGAGATCAGTGTTGTAAATACGTAGGCAGTTACTACCGGTATAAGAAACAAATAAACTGTTCATTGGTGCAGGGAAAATGGATTAAATGAAAGGAAGCAAACTTCTCCAACCTCTTTTCCCTCTCTTCTGCCTTTTCTACTCACTTCCTCTCTCCTAACCTCTTGTTTACTCCGCTCATATATAAGAGATATAAGAGAGGACAGTAGTAAGAGGTTTGGAGGGAGGATGACAGGGAAGAGAAAGGACCTACCTTTCCCTATCCTAACCTTCTCTCTCCCTTTACCTTTTTTCTGTTGGAAACTGCTCCCCTTCTAGTCAATATTCTGTCCCAACTGCAAAAACAGTTAATGCTTTGTACAATGCTTTATGACTTACCTCTTGACATGTGAGTTTGGCTTTGCTGACTGTCTCAGATCCTCGACTTCCTTTTGACAGAGAAAAATAAACAATTATCCCATTGTTTCTTTCCATAGACAGCAATCCTAAACATAGTACAAGGCATGCTAATGGAGAAAGACAGAAATTGCACACTTTGTAAAACAAATTTTTGGTGAAAAAAAAAAAAAAGACAATAACCCATTAAGACCAAATTTGAAACCTTTTTCAAATCCCATGCTCAATGCATGTGTGATGTGACACTGGTGGGAGATAACAAGTGAGATTAGTGAGTATGACAAAAAGAAAGATACAGGGAGCACCAGGGTTTCTTCTACATGTAATTGATCGTGGCGAACTGCCATGGCTACAGAAAAGCCCCCATAATTGTTAAAAGAGCAGGGGGCAGAGCAAAGGAGAGACCAAGGTGAGGGTTAGTGAAGACACACAAAGTATGAGAGGGAGAGTGAGTGACATGGACAACAGCCAATAGGTCTTGAATTGGTTATAGTTTCACATACTTGCCATATCTTCAAAGAAGACAAAAAGGCTTGCTTCTGTACGATGTTCTCAAGGCGTTGGAGTTCATAAGTTGACAGTCCACAACGTGCGTCCTAGTGCTATCCCCCAAACAAACACAGTAGAATCCAGTTGATCAGAACCAAGAATCAAGATGACCTCACATTATTTGAAAAGCATTTCTTAATAAATACATCCAAAACATGCTGCTAGGTCATAAGAACTAGGAAGTGCCTGTGTCCTCACCTTGTTGTTTTGGCGAGAATTGTCATCCTGGGCATAATGAGGACATTTAGGTGCCAGGACCCGGCCCACTTTATCTTCAGGCTCCACTGGACTAAGTGGATTTACTTCCTACGAAGTGACAGCACTACCAAAATTTTCCTTGTGGGAATTTCTCATTCTAAACAAACAACCCATTGGACTCATTGATGAACTACTGGTGGTCAAGGTCAATGTGTCCTATGTTTGACTGTCTCATTCTTATGAACGCCATATGTTATGTGGCAAATCTGAATGGAAATTACATCTGGCACGAAGGACAGTAGGCTGGCATACCATGTATTCTTTAACCAGTGTGTCCAGGTCTTCATTGAGGTAGATGCTCAGGCAGCTCAGCACACAATCACGCCTCACGTTGATGTCTTCATTCTGAGGAAGAAAAAAACCCAACATGATTCATGCCTGTCAGTGTTAGAGACACACTAAAACATGTGCTGAGGCCTACAAAGTCACTGACATGTCCCTAATTGACCAGCTCATCACATTGCTTTACCCCACTCAGGTAAAGCTCACACAGGTCTAGGCCCATTTAGTAAACAGTAATTTGGAAAGGGCCAAAAAAAAACAACTTTCAAATATTTAACATATGAGCTTTCCCATACAGCTGAGCAGCACAATCCATATGCTTATCAGATTAGAAAAAGAAAATATAAGTAAATAAATAACATACATTACATCTGAGCCATTATGGCGGTGATCTTTCTTCCTGCTGTTCCACCTTTGGCATTGAAAACCTGGATCAGGTTGTCTGTCTGACGGTCCAGTTCTCCAAGGAATTTGGAGGTCAGAGGTACAGTTGTCAGTCGCATAAACTCCAAGTTGATCTATAAAAGGCAATTCAGACAGGATACTGATTTTAACAGCTCGAAAAGAATATCAGTGATAGATGAAGTTATTACACTTCAGATTCAGACTTACCTCACTGACATCAAAGAGTGCTGGCCATCTGTTTAGGAACTCTGGAATTGCTGGCTCCTGTAGAACCTCCTGCCTTCTGATTGAGAAGGTATGTTGCATCTTCTTCTTGATCTCAGCCTCACCCTTTTTCTTCTTTTTTACCTCTATCAGTAGAGCCACCGCCTCCATACTCTCTGTTGTTTCACCTCTGGGTATGTTTGGACAGAAATTAACTTCTGCCTTCCTGGCCTTGTTGGCCGCTGGCGTCTCCTGGCCTTTCCGTTTATTCTTCAGAGAGTTGACTGCAACCTCATGATGTTCAGCTCAGCTGAAAAGAAAACCACATTCACACAGTACCTGTGAATTAAGACAAAGAAAAACTCAATTAGATTTATCTGTAAAATGAGCTGCCTTTCAGCTTGAGTTTGTTATTGAAGTTTAGCAGCTTTCATGGTGTTACAAAAAAAGGCATTCAAGAAAGCCAGCTCCTTTTCAAAGTGCATAATGTTCCTAAAAACCTAAAACGACAAACTTAAAAACAACACATTGTCCAAGATCAGACGTAAGTCTGAGTTTTTTGCATTATAAATCATATAATTTATACGTTTAACATGCTTCCTCTAAACAATTCAACTTGATATTGTAACCATTTTAACATCACATGAACTGTTAATTAAAAGTAATTACATTTTGATGCGTACATCTTAAACTTGTACTTACAAAATCTATGTTGCCACATGAGGTGAGAGAACAGGACAGGAGGAGAAATATAATAGGTACTGTATCTGGAAAAAAAAGAATAGTAGTGATAAGACAAACAACAACCACCATTCAATTCTATAATACAAGCCAGTAAAAAGCAGTTACTAAGCTAACACATTAGAGTCCTATTTTTTTTATTCTTGTTCAGTTCTTTAGTTTACTTTATTGCAGTTGAATAGCTCAGTTTGCTATATATATATAGATAGCTATATAGATATGAAAATCATTGACCAACAGGCTAAAAAAAAATCCTACAAACAACAACGTTTAGCTAAAATGTCTAGATCAGGGGTCTGCAACCATTTGGAGACATCTCGTCTAACATCCAGCAACGTGACCAAGATAAAAATGCCTAAAATAATCACAAACTACATAAATGGATTGATATTGATGATATGTTGTAATAACTGTACGATTATGACACATTTAGGAGTAATAAAACATTAGGATGTATCAGATTGTTTACGGATTGCCTACCGTGCATGTACGAAGAACAACTTGGATGATGCAAAATGGAGGACAGCTTTTTCTTCTTCTTCTTGTTCAAGTTTTACGGCAGTTAGTAACCAACTTAAAGGGCATTACCGCCATCTACTGGTGGAGGACATTGTTTCACATAACTTTTATGAAAACCAATCATATAAAATTTAAAGAATATAATCTTGTTTTATATCTTTGATTATTTAAACAATAATTTAAACAATGTTAGTAAGTATTAACTAATTACATTCAATACAGTTGATATTTGATTAAATTATTAAGATAATATTTTATTTTAATGCATATATATTAAAAATACGAGTTTTTAAATAAAATCTAATAGATTTAAATGCATAAAAATTACTTATGCCTTGAATCATTTCTGTGAGTGTAGAGCTGCTGCCTCTCAGCGAGCAGGTCCCTGTAAGGATGGCTCCATCCTGTTGGTCTTTCCTTGTCTGTTCTCCTTGTGATGTTTTCTTGTCAGTCAGTTCCTGATCTGTTAGTTTTATTAGTTTCCCTTCTAGTTTAGTCTCCATGTTTACTTACTCTTAGTTTAATCTCCAGTTCTGTCATCCTAGTTTACTTTCCATGTTTCAGGTTTAGTTTCCCAGTCCTGCTCTGTGTCCCTAGTTAATTGCTCCCAGGTGTTTGTGATTGCGTCCTGTCTTGTCAGTGTATATATGCTCTGCCTGCCAGTCTGTTCTTTGTCGCCGCATTGTCTGGTATCCCTTGTGTCTCTCGCTACTGTTCATGTAAGTGTTTTGGCTGCCACAACAGCGTTTTGTTTATTGTTATTACTGTAAAGTGTTTATTTTTATATAACTTCTTGCCCTCTGAGTTTCTGTTTGCACCACTGGGTTTTAATCACACGCTCTCTGAGTGAATCCTGACATTATGCGGCAACCTTCAAAAAAGCCCAGCAGACAGAATGATTCTCCTACCTTTTCTCTCGAGTGCACGCAGAGGGACGAGACCGTTTTCCGCTGTGGTGGATTTCAGTTCCACGAGGACCGTCTGACGTCCTTCTCCAGTTCGGCTCTTCCTCCAGGTCCACTCGTCGTGTCCGGATGGACATCTAGTGAGGATGAGGACAAACTGTGTTTTCTTCCTGTTCCTCAGTCTCCCCGCCGCCGTAAAAGCGGCAAAAGAAGACCCGGAAGCGGTCAACTACACCTCCGTCTTGGTCAGCTGATCAGACTCGGTCCGGCGAATCAGAGTATTTTGGGTACGACTCCAGCACTCCAGTGAGGGCGAGTTCCATTGCCTCACCTCCTAGGTTTCCGGTGAGGGTGGAGACAAACACCGCACTGTCGCTCGCAGCTGTTCCGGCTCGGTCCGGTGAAACCGGTCACAACGTCTCCACGGGGGCGGGTCTTCTCACCACTCACTCCACTCCCCGTTCATCTAGTGACCAGATGAAGGGGGGCCAGCCCACAGGTCAGTCAACAGAACAATGTCACATTACGCCAGCAGAGGTCATCCCAGGAAGTTCTTCTGGGGTGATAAACATTTCTGACATCCAAAGGTGGGCGCCAGACCGCCAGGGAGCGCTAAAGCGCTAATCCGCTTATAGCGGACCTAAACAATTTGTTAGCTTTACAGCGGATTGACTAACTTTTATAATTCATAAGCGAATTTGCGCTATTTTTATTTAAAATGCAGTACCGCTAATAACTAATTATCTATCAGTAAAAACGAAAAAACTTATTTACGGGCTCTTAAATCAACCGGACGACTGCTAACAGACCATATCCTGTCAGCGCCGGATGTGGTCCGTGACAAAAAAGCGTCCCCCTCAGTCTCTTGGCTAGAGAGCGCAGTTAGCAGCCAGTGTGTTACTCTGCAGCCTTATTGCTTGTTTTCGAAGAGTCAGACGAAGAGTTTTTAACATGGAGGGTGAACTTATGGATGTTTCTCAGCGGCCTACGCGACGCGTCTGGATTTAAAAAAGTAGTTTGCTGGTGCTAAGAAATCACATTTACGTTAGTACTGTATTCACAGCCTTTGCCACGAGTCTCAAAATTGAGCTCAGATGCAAAGTTTCCACAGATAATCCTTGAGATGTTTCTACAACTTAAATGGAGTCCATCTGTGGTAAATTCAGTTGATTGGACTTGATTTGGAAAGGCACACACCTATTTTTATAAGGTCCCACATTTGACAGTGCATGTCAGAGCACAAACGCCAAAAATGAAGTCAAAGGAATTGTCTGTAGACCTCAAGACAGGATTGTGTTGAGGCACAAATCTGGGGAAGGATGAAGAAACATTTCTGCTGTTTTCAAGGTCTCATTGATAATAATAATAATAATAATAATAATAATAATAATAATAATAATAATAATAATAATAATAATAATAATAATAATAATGAATTCAATTTATAACGCACTTTTCATTAATGAAAATCTCAAAGCTCAGCAGCCACCATCATTCATAAATGGAAGAAGTTTGGAACCACCAGGACTCTTCCTAGAGCTGGCTGGCTGCCTAAACTGAGCAATCAGAGAGAAAGGTCTTAGTCAGGGAGGTGACCAAGAACCCGATGGTCACTCTGTGGAGAGAGAAGAACCTTCCAGAAGGACACCCATCTCTGCAGCAATCCACCGGTCAGGCTTGTATGGTAGAGTGGCCTGATGAAAGCTACTGCTTAAAAGGCACATGGCAGCACATCTGGAGTTTGACAAAAGGCACCTGAAGGACTCTCAGACCATGAGAAACAAAATTCTCTGGTTTGATGAGACAAAGATTGAACTCATTGGTGTGAAGGTCAGGCCTCGTGTTTGGAGGAAACCAGACCATTACCATCCCTACAGTGAAGCATGGTGGTGGCAGCATCATGCTATGGGGATGTCTTTCAGCAGCAGGAACTGACAGACTACTTGTAGTCAGGATAGAAGGAGAGATGAATGCAACAATCTACAGAGACACCCTGGATGAAAACCTGCTTCACCTCCAACTGAGGCGACAGGTCATTTTTCAGCAGGACAACGACCCAAAGCACACGGCCAAGATCTCAAAAGAGCTGCTTCAGGACCACTCTGTGAATGTCCTGGAGTGGTCCTACCAGAGTCCAGATTTGAATCTGATTGAACATCTCTGGAGATATCTGAAAATGGCTGCACAGATGTCTCCCATCCAACCTGATGGAGCTTGAGAAATACTGCAAAGAAGAATGGGACAACTGAGATGTGTGCTAAGCGTGAAGCATCATATTCAAAAAGACTTCACGCTGCAAAGGCTATGAACTTGCATAAATGTGATTTATTTTCTATTTATAATATATTTGCAAAAAACTATCTCTTTGTTCACCTTGTCATTATGGAGTACCGGTATTGTGTTGTGTTTATAGAATTACAATGAAATAGATTACATTAATACAATTTGAAATAAGGCTGCAACATAAAATGTGGAAAAAGTGAAGCGCTGTTAATTATTTTTGGATGCACTGTGTACCTGAGTGAAAGCAGAAACAAACGAACCACTATAAGTGAGACAGTTTAATCCATTCATGATAAGCTCTGTTCAATGCTGAAACACACACACACACCATGTGCATCTGTTGACAAACTAAACTCAAAGGAAATGGTGTGAAGTCACAACTCTTTTCATCTTCACTTATCCAACACATCCCCAGTTCTCCTTTTCTGACCGCACGTCTCCTTCCTCTTTCTTCCACTTCTGCTTCTGTACATCCAGAATTAAACCCAGGACAGTTTTTATTTTAGGGAAGAATACCACAGACTGTCAGTGAAAGTTCAGTGAGGTGTAGCTAAATAAATTGAGGGAATGTGACGTAATATAAAAGCAACACGTGAATATTTTGTTTTTAATTATTATTCAAAGCAGCTAGCTGCCAAACACTCCAAGCTATTTCACTGAAACACGTCGTGCTAAATAAGTTAGCTCGGTTTCTATACAGCACCACGTGGGCTTTGGCCTGCCTCAGAGGAACACCTGTTATGGCAGGATCTAAAAATATTTCACCGGCAGCCGCTGGCGTGAACTTGCACTCAACTCTCCCAGACTCTGACCCAACAGTAAATAAATGGCGGATGCTAGCTAGCTAAAACACTCTGAACACAAGTTGGCCTTTTTTTTTTCTAATTAAAAATGATAAGTTCAACAAAAGGACACACTCTTTAGCTTCACAGCTTGCTTTTCAAACACACGCACACCAGTGTGTCCAGAGTGCTGTTAACAAATGTACAAGGACATGTCGGTTATCTTTACGAGACGAAGGAGCGCGTGGCAGTGTGGAAGCTTAAATACACTCACTGACACAGAAGGGCTCGACGCTCTTTGTCCTCAGCACATAAACTGCTTTGTTTTATTCCTTCGCCATAAAAAGTGGCCTCCCTCCTTTACACATTGCAAAATGGCGAGGATGGAATATTGGTCACGTGACTCCAAGTTTGGGTCAGGTGACTAACGCGGGCAAAGATGCTTTCAAGTGATGCTCGTAAAAAAAAAATTGACGTGAGGAATCAACTTGACACGCTTATTTGAATAGGGGGGAAAAAGCTTTGAATTTAAAACGATTTCGTAATATTAATGACAAAATCAATAAGAGTCATAAGCTTTATTAGGCAATTAGATTACATCTGAATAATTCTGACCAAGCAGTAAGAGTGTAAAGTAAGAGCTAAAAAGAAACCCATCATAGAAGAGGAAACTGGAGGTTATGCACCATAACCAATGTTCCCTGAAGGAAGGGAACAAACTAGTGCAACAGATAGTATGGGAATTGCGCCCCCGCGCGGTTCACCTGAAGCATACAATCACACCTTTTAAGGCAAGTGAGCGTCCAGCGTCACCAGGGACATCCGCCTCCCTGGTATAAAGTACGCTGCACGCCTCACGTTTGTCCTCTGCACGCACTTCACCGAGCTTGGGCATTGGAGGGGCAACATGTGTGTAATGTATACAGCGGTGCTGATGCATTTGTTTTACAGACTGTCAATGAATGCACCGCGAGTGTGTGTGTGATGCAGGCGCACGGATACGGGACAGAGAGCAGAAAGTGCAGAGAACGGAGTAGTTAAAGTCCAACACCCACCATGTTTTCAAATTGCATCGCCATTAATATTTATTAGTTTATTTAAAAATAATACAGGAGCGTTTACTTATATTGTGGAGAAATAACACTAAATGTGTTATTTCATGATTTATAGCAGATTTTAGCATGCAGCTCCGGGAAAATCTGCTCCTCTCCATATATGGGCATTCACTTGGGCATTCACGTCACCAAAGTGACGCCTTGGAGTTACAGGCGAGCAGAGGAAAAGAACAAGGAAGCATTTTTAAATATTCCATAAAGCTGCCTGTTGATTAATCCTGCTGTCGCTCACTCATGTCATCATATTCTGAGCGAGCATCCACTACTAGTTTAATTCGTTTGATCGCGACAAATTCATTCATTTCCGCATCGCCCCGCATTTCTCGCCCCGTGATGAGAAAGGCACCCAGCCTCGCAGCTGCTCTGCCCGCGCGCATGCTTCACGACCCGTGCTGCTGCAACAAGGCTGACGAGAGATAAGAGCAGATACATACACTCGAGGGAGCAAATTACACCGGCACGAGGAACTTCAAAGGTGACCAGCGGAGCGGAACGAGGAGCCAGAGACCGCGCGCGGGCTCGCTCCTCAGGGGCAGAATGAATCAAGCAACAGGTCCGCAGCGGTGTTATAAAATAAATAATAAATAAAATCAGAGCGCTGGTCCATACACACAAATGCACCAGGAAATATAAAGTTTTAACGCACTCTCTCTCATAAACCTCCATGGAAACTCACTCCTACCTTCTGCCTTCTGGGTGGAGATCATGTAACAAAAGGCATGACCCTTCGGGACTTTTCGGCCAGGTTTCCGGATTCCTTCGGGAGTGGGTTGTTTTTTTTTTTTTTTTTTAACCCTCGCCTGGCCCAAATGCAAAAATGAAAATAAAATTCATAAAATACTACAGTAATTCTCCAATATGGTGAATTGTTACTGTCACGGTGGGTGTTGTCCTTTAAGGCTTGTGCTGTATGAGAGAGTGTCTCATGTGATTTAAACAATAAAGTGACGTCTGCTCCAAACCACCATATTTATTAAGCGTGCAGAGAAACATCACATTGGCGACAAGGATTGAAAACGGAGGGGAAAAAAAGAAGAAAAAGCAGGCATGGAACAAGGAGCAGCTGCGTCTGTGAACGCCATACAGCCAAAAGCTCAACCGAACAACGTTTATAAAGCCACAGCTACCAACAAACCAAACAACCAGTGCAGAAACTGTGGAGGAAAATATCCACATGAAGGGTACTGCCCTGCACGAGGAAAGGACTGCAAAGCCTGCGGTAAGCTAAACCATTTTGCCAGACAATGTCGATCGAAACAAAAACCTCCTGTCCAAAGCTATGACACAAAGCCCAAAGTGTACCATAAACATGACAAAACCTCTAAGAAAGTGTTCTCAATCACCAGCTCAGCAGAAGGTGACAGAATTGGCAATTGTGACTCCACCCAAACCCAAAAGACCGAATGAAGTCAGAATCTCTGTGTAGACATGAGACAAGCTAACACTGCCATCCAACGTGAACGTCATCTTACTCCCACTATGGACAATGTCATCCATGAGTTGAACGGAGCGACGGTCTTCTCCAAGCTAGACCTAAGAGCTGGCTACCATCAGCTAGAACTCCACCCTGACAGCCGATACATCACAACATTCAGCACGCATAAAGGTCTGAGGAGGTACAAACGTCTGAATTTTGGCATATCATCAGTAGCAGAAGTTTTTCAAAATGTCATCCGTCAGGCTCTACAAGGAATTGAAGGTGTGAAAAACCTCAGCAATGACATCATTGTGCATGGAAAGACACAAGCAGATCATGACAACAGCCTCACAATGGTGTTCCAGAGGCTCAAGGAGAAAGGTCTCACACTTAAAGTGGAACTAAACCCCGGTCTAAAAACGTGTTTACGGTGACCCCTATGGGATTGAACAGAGGAATTGCACCTTAATTTTCTTATTGGTCAAGGAAGTTCACTCTGACGTGTCTTGTACACTCTGCCATTACAAAGGTGGTTCAAGCAGAGCCAATCCCCTGCAGAGATGAGAAGGTCCTACAGCATTCATACCTTATACAGTATGGAAGTGCCACATTTCACTCCTGACAAGCGGTTTTATTTTTCATTTCTTTTCCATTTTTTTAAGCCTTTGGTTTTGGATGGAATGGGTGGAATAGATAAATACATCTACATGTTTATCCTTTGTTGTTGCTTGGTGTATGTTGTTGGCTAGAGGTTTGATTTGTTTTAGGTTGTTGCTGGTGGAGGCGTGAACAAAAGCACAACTCTACCTCCTCCCCTCCTCCCCTCTCGACACGCCCATTTTGAGGGTGATTTTGGATCTGCTTAGGGGAAGGAGTTACCGTCTCAACCTGGGTTTAGTTCCTCTTTAACAAAGATAAGTGTGAATTCAACAAATCTAGGCTGGAATTTTTCGGATTCATCTTCCAAGCCGATAGCATATCTGCTGACCCAAAGAAGGTTGCTGCGATCAAGGAAGCCAGCGCGCCGGAAAACCCCACTGAGGTGAGAAGCCTGCTGGGCATGGCAACATATTGCTCACGTTTAATTAAAGACTTTGCTTCAATTTCAGTACCACTTAAAGAGC
>JBBPBX010064771.1:0-20157 GCA_038048925.1 Garcialebias charrua | reverse complement strand
TAATTTGGAACGGCCGCCACGCTTCTCGTAAGTCCGGAAATTCGCTCGTAAATTGGAACGGTTTTGCTAGCGCGACTACAAACACTCGTTTTTCATCGAAAAACTGCTTATGAGTGCATAAAAATGATCGGAAACGTGTGTCCACATGTTTAGCTAACGAACTGTGGTGAAAAAACACAGGAAAACTCAGTATTTTTTGCGTTTTTTCCAATAATTCGCCAGCTCGTAAGTCTGGAACCTCGTAGATCAGAGCGCTCGTAAATCGGGGACTACACTGTCCTGAGTTTTTTTTCCATAGTAGTTTTCCATAGTAGTAAAAAAAGTATAAAAAGTTTCACCAACACCAAAACACCAACATTTAATAAACATAATCATAAAATGAAATAGAGTGTAATACTGTCCTGAGTTTTTTCATAGTAGTTTTCATAGTAGTAAAAAAGTATAAAAAGTTTCACCAACACCAAAACACCAACATTTAATAAACATAATCATAAAATGAAATAGAGTGTAATACTGTCCTGAGTTTTTTCATAGTAGTTTTCCATAGTAGTATAAAAGTATAAAAAGTTTCACCAACACCAAAAATGAAATAGAGTGTAATACTGTCCCGAAGTATAAAGTATAAAAAGTATATCTATAAAATAAATGAAGGTTCTGGCATTTGACATTTGTAAAGAGTGACAAAGCAGCATATGGGGTTAATGTACACAGTATATGTATGAGGTAGTTGATATTGGTATAGAAACAAAGTGGCATTATGCAATAAGGCTAGTAAAAAGAATATATACTGTATATCAGCAGTAGTGTAGATATAAAAAGTCTAGATGTAAACAGTAGTAATAAATGTCAACAGTAAATGTAAACAGTAGTATGACTATAGGCAGTAATGTAATACAAACATTAGTGCAAATATGAGAAGTAGTGCAAACTGAATGAGCACATGACCGTGAGTTGAGTGAATGACCCGTATTGATGACACAGAGTCCAGTGTTAAAAACTTTGTGTTGTGTGGTAATGTGTGAAAGTTTTTTGTGATTAAGGCAGTACAAGTGGGAGGGAGGGCAGAGCTGGCAGAGTGTTAAGCATCCTGACTGCCTGATGAACAGAGCTGTCTCTCAGTCTGCTGGTTCGAGCCTGGAGACTCCTCAGTCTCCTCCCTGATGGCAACAGGCTGAAGCAGCTGTGTAGTGGGTGTGTGGGATCACCTGCCATGCAGAGGGCTTTCCAAGTGAGGCGGTTTGTGTGAACAAAGTCAAACTAATTAACTTTTGCTTCTTTTGTCTGTTTTATTTTAATGTTTCTCTCTAAATGACTTTTCTGTGTCTTTCAGGGAGAATCTGGAGAAACATGGTGTTTGTATCAGAGTTCTGGGCGACTTGAACATGCTGCCTCTGGACCTTCAGCAGCTCATTGCCAAAGCCGTGGTGACCACCAGGAATCACAATAAGTACGATTTATCTATTGCACTTCAAGTGGCATGTTCAGTTAATATTTACTTTGTAAATATATAAATATTTGTTTTGCAGATGTTTCCTCAATGTGTGCTTTGCCTACACGTCGAGATATGAAATCACCAATGCAGTGAGAGAAATGGCCTGGGGAGTGGAGCAGGGCTTCATCAAAGCAAGGTGAGCAAAGCTGCAGACGCCTGCGAGTTAATCTGATCAATGTGTAAAGATAATCTGGAGAGCTTTGACATGCTGCTCATGTTTCTGTCCTGTTCAGCGACGTCTCAGAGGCGCTGCTCAGTGAGTGCCTGTACAGCAATCGCTCCCCCAATCCTGATTTGCTCATCCGGACGTCAGGGGAGGTGCGCCTCAGTGACTTCCTACTTTGGCAGGTAAGGAATGAAAGAGATAAAAGATGGCAGCATCTATGAAGTAAGATGGACGTTAAATGTTTACAAACTTGGATACACGTTTAGTTACCTGCAACAGCAGCACGGTGGCACAGAGCTGCTGCCTCTCAGCGAGAAGGTCACCAGTTCAAATCCCAGCCCGGGACCTTTCTGGGTGGCATTTGCATGTTCTCTTCATGCATGTGTGGGTTTTCTCTGCTCTAGTTTCCTCCCACAAACCGAAAACATGCATGTTAGGCTGATTGGTGACTCTAAATTGGCTCTAGGTGTGAGTGAGAGTGTGAATGGTTGTTTGTCTCATTTGTGTCCCTGTGATGGACTGTCCAGGGTGTCCCCCACCTCTCACACAGTGATAGATGGACATGGGCACCGGTGACCTCCACGACCCAAAAAGGAAGAAGCGGGGGAAGATGGATGGATAAGCTGTCTGTTATAACTGACAGTACTGTTTAATCTAGCCGTTTTTTTTTTCGATCTAGCTGTTTTTTCTATCCATCCATCCATCTTCTTCCGCTTATCCGGGGTCGGGTCGCGGGGGTAGCAGCCTAAGTAGGGAGGCCCAGACTTCCCTCTCCCCAGCCACTTGGAGCAGCTCCTCCGGGGGAATCCCAAGGCGTTCCCAGGCCAGCCGAGAAACATAGTCCCTCCAGCGCGTCCTGGGTCTTCCTCTGGGTCTCCTCCCGGTGGGACATGCCCGGAACACCTCACCAGGGAGGCGTCCAGGAGGCATCCTAACCAGATGCCCGAGCCACCTCAACTGGCTCCTCTCGATGTGGAGAAGCAGCGGCTCTACTCCGAGTCCCTCCCGGATGACTGAGCTTCTCACCCTATCTCTAAGGGAGAGTCCAGCCACCCTGCGGAGAAAACTCATTTCAGCCGCTTGTATCCGAGATCTTGTTCTTTCGGTCATAACCCAAAGCTCATGACCATAGATGAGGGTGGGAACGTAGATCGATCGGTAAATTGAGAGCTTTGCCTTTTGACTCAGCTCTCTCTTCACCACGACAGACCGGTACAGCGCCCGCTTCACTGCGGACGCTGCACCTATCCGCCTATCGATCTCACGCTCCAGTTTTCCCTCATTCGTGAACAAGATCCCGAGATACTTAAACTCCTCCACTTGGGGCAGGACCTCCTCCCCGACCCGGAGAGGGCATGCTACCCTTTTCCGGCTCAAGACCATGGCCTCGGATTTGGAGGAACTGATCCTCATCCCGGCCGCATCACACTCGGCTGCAAACCGCTCCAGTGAAAGCTGTAAATCACGAACTGATGAAGCCAGTAGGACCACATCATCTGCAAAAAACAGAGAAGCGATTCTAAGGTCACCAAAACGGATCCTCTCAACACCTTGGCTGCGCCTAGAAATTCTGTCCATAAAAGTTATGAACAGAATCGGTGACAAAGGGCAACCTTGGCGGAGTCCAACTCTCACCGGAAACGAGCCTGACTTACTGCCGGCAATGCGGACCAAGCTCTGACACCGGTCGTACAGGGACCTAACAGCCCTTATCAAAGGGCCTGGTACCCCATACTCCCGGAGTACCCCCCACAGAACCCCCCGAGGGACGCGGTCGAATGCCTTCTCCAAGTCCACAAAACACATGTAAACTGGTTGGGCAAACTCCCACGCACCCTCCAGGACCCTGCTGAGGGTGTAGAGCTGGTCCAGTGTTCCACGACCAGGACGAAAACCACACTGCTCCTCCTGAATCCGAGGTTCGACTATCCGACGGACCCTCCTCTCCAGAACCCCTGAATAGACCTTACCAGGGAGGCTTAAGAGTGTGATCCCCCTATAGTTGGAACACACCCTACGGTCCCCCTTTTTGAATAGGGGAACCACCACCCCAGTCTGCCAATCCAAGGGAACTGCCCCCGATGTCCACGCGATATTGCAGAGTCGCGTAAGCCAACACAACCCTACAACATCCAGAGCCCTAAGGAACTCCGGGCGAATCTCATCCACCCCCGGAGCCTTGCCACCGCGGAGCTTTTTAACCACCTCGGCGACCTCAGCACCAGAGATCGGAGAACCCGACCCAAAGTCCCCAGGCTCTGCTTCCTCAGTGGAAGACGTGCCAGTAGGATTGAGGAGGTCTTCGAAGTATTCCGCCCACCGACTCACAACATCCCGAGTTGAGGTCAGCAGCACGCCACCTCCACCATAAATGGTGTTGGTCTCGTACCTCTTTCCCCCCCTGAGACGCCGGATGGTGGACCAGAATCGCCTCGAAGCCGTACGGAAGTCATTCTCCATGGCCTCTCCGAACTCCTCCCACGCCCGAGTTTTTGCCTCAGCAACCACCCGAGCCGCATGCCGCTTGGACTGCCGGTACCTATCAGCTGCTTCCGGGGTCCCACAAGCCAAAAAGGCCCAATAGGACTCCTTCTTCAGCCTGACAGCATCCCTCACTGCCGGTGTCCACCACCGGGTTCGAGGGTTGCCACCTCGACAGGCACCAACAACCTTGCGGCCACAGCTCCGATAAGCTGCCTCGACAATAGAGGCGCGGAACACGGCCCACTCGGACTCCATGTCCCCCGCCTCCCTCGGAACGTGTTCAAAGCTCTCCCGGAGGTGGGAGTTAAAGCTCCGTCTTACGGGAGACTCTGCCAGACGTTCCCAGCAGACCCTCACGATACGTTTGGGTCTGCCAGGTCTGACCGGCATCCTCCCCCACCATCGGAGCCAACTCACCACCAGGTAGTGGTCAGTTGACAGCTCCGCCCCTCTCCTCACCCGAGTGTCCAAGACATGCGGCCGCAGATCAGATGAGACGACAACAAAGTCGATCATCGAACTGCGACCTAGGGTGTCCTGGTGCCAAGAGCACATATGGACACCCTTATGCTTAAACATGGTGTTCGTTATGGACAATCCATGACGAGCACAGAAGTCCAATAACAGAACACCACTCTGGTTCAGATCAGGGGGGCCGTTCCTCCCAACCACACCCCTCCAGGTCTCACTGTCATTGCCCACGTGAGCGTTGAAGTCCCCCAGTAGAACAAGGGAGTCCCCAGGAGGCGCACTCTCCAATACCCCCTCCAAGGACTCCAAAAAGGGTGGGTAGTCTGAGCTGCCGTTTGGTGCATAGGCACAAACAACAGTCAGAGCCCGTCCCCCCACACGTAGGCGAAGGGAGGCTACCCTCTCGTTCACCGGGGTGAACCCCAACGTACAGGCACCAAGATGGGGGGCAACCAGTATGCCCACTCCTGCTCGGCGCCTCTCACCAGGGGCAACTCCAGAGTGGAAGAGTGTCCAACCCCTCTCAAGGAAACTGGTTCCAGAGCCAGAGCCATGCGTTGAGGTGAGTCCGACTATTTCTAGTCGGAACCTCTCAACCTCACACACTAGCTCAGGCTCCTTCCCCACCAGAGAGGTGACATTCCATGTCCCAATGGCCAGCTTCTGTAGCCGAGGATCAGACCGCCAGGGTCCCCGCCCTCGGCCGCCACCCATCTCACATTGCACCCGACCCCTTTGGCCCCTCCCACAGGTGGTGAGCCCATGGGAAGGGGGACCCACGTCTCCTCTTCGGGCTGTGCCCGGCCGGGCTCCATGGGTAAAAGCCCGGCCACCAGGCGCTCGCCAGCGTGCCCCACCTCCGGGCCTGGCTCCAGAGTGGGGCCCCGGTGACCCGCGTCCGGGCGAGGGAAAACTTAGTCCATTAATTGTACTCATCATAGGGGTTTTTGGGCTGCACTTTGTCTGATCCCTCACCTAGGACCTGTCTGCCTTGGGTGACCCTTCTAGGGGCATGAAGCCCCTGACAGCATAGCTCCTAGGATCATTGGGACACTCAAACCCCTCCACCACGGTAAGGTGGCAGCCCAGGGAGGGGTCCCAGGGAGGTCCCTGTTTTTTCTAATCTAGCTTTTTTTTTCTAATCCGTTTTGTTTTTTAATCTAGCTGTTTTTCTAATCCAACTTTTTTCTAATCCAACTGTTTTTGTTTTTTAATCTAGCTGTTTTTTCTAATCTAACTGTTTTTGTTTTTTAATCTAGCTGTTTTTTTCTAATCTAGCTGTTTTTTCTAATCTAGCTACAAACCAATTCCAAAAAAGTTGGGACACTAAACAAATTGGGAATAAAAACTGAATGCAATGATGAGGAGATGGCAGATGTCAATATTTTATTCGTAATAGAACATAAATGACAGATCAAACGTTTCATCTGAGTAAATGTAACATTTCAAAGGAAAAATTTGTTGATTCAAAATTTCACAGTGTCAACAAATCCCAAAAAAGTTGTGACAAGTAGCAATAAGTGGCTGGAAAAAGGAAATTGAGCAAATAACGAACAGCTGGAAGACCAATTAACACTAATTAGGTCAATTGACAACATGATTGGGTATACAGGTCCTTCTAAAAAATTTGCATATTGTGATTAAGGTCATTATTTTCCATAATGTAATGATAAAAATGAAACTTTCATATATTTTAGATTCATTGCACACCAACTGAAATAGTTCAGGTCTTTTATTGTTTTAATCCTGATGATTTTGGCATACAGCTCATGAAAACCCAAAATTCCTGTCTCAAAAAATTAGCATATTTCATCCGACCAATAAAAGAAAAGTGTTTTTAATACAAAAAAAGTCAACCTTCAAATAATTATGTTCAGTTATGCACTCAATACTTGGTCGGGAATCCTTTTGCAGAAATGACTGCTTCAATGCGGCGTGGCATGGAGGCAATCAGCCTGTGGCACTGCTGAGGTGTTATGGAGGCCCAGGATGCTTCGATAGCGGCCTTAAGCTCATCCAGAGTGTTGGGTCTTGCGTCTCTCAACTTTCTCTTCACAATATCCCACAGATTCTCTATGGGGTTCAGGTCAGGAGAGTTGGCAGGCCAATTGAGCACAGTAATACCATGGTCAGTAAACCATTTACCAGTGGTTTTGGCACTGTGAGCAGGTGCCAGGTCGTGCTGAAAAATGAAATCTTCATCTCCATAAAGCTTTTCAGCAGATGGAAGCATGAAGTGCTCCAAAATCTCCTGATAGCTAGCTGCATTGACCCTGCCCTTGATAAAACACAGTGGACCAACACCAGCAGCTGACATGGCACCCCAGACCATCACTGACTGTGGGTACTTGACACTGGACTTCTGGCATTTTGGCATTTCCTTCTCCCCAGTCTTCCTCCAGACTCTGGCACCTTGATTTCCGAATGACATGCAAACTTTGCTTTCATCCGAAAAAAGTACTTTGGACCACTGAGCAACAGTCCAGTGCTGCTTCTCTGTAGTCCAGGTCAGGCGCTTCTGCCGCTGTTTCTGGTTCAAAAGTGGCTTGACCTGGGGAATGCGGCACCTGTAGCCCATTTCCTGCACACGCCTGTGCACGGTGGCTCTGGAATCGGCCCTTCTCCACAATCTTCCTCAGGGTCCGGTCACCTCTTCTCGTTGTGCAGCGTTTTCTGCCACACTTTTCCCTTCCCACAGACTTCCCACTGAGGTGCCTTGATACAGCACTCTGGGAACAGCCTATTCGTTCAGAAATTTATTTCTGTGTCTTACCCTCTTGCTTGAGGGTGTCAATGATGGCCTTCTGGACAGCAGTCAGGTCGGCAGTCTTACCCATGATTGCGGTTTTGAGTAATGAACCAGGCTGGGAGTTTTTAAAAGTCTCAGGAATCTTTTGCAGGTGTTTAGAGTTAATTCGTTGATTCAGATGATTAGGTTAGTAGCTCGTTTAGAGAACCTTTTCATGATATGCTAATTTTTTGAGAAAGTAATTTTAGGTTTTCATGAGCTGTATGCCAAAATCATCAGTATTAAAACAATAAAAAAAACTGAAATATTTCAGTTGGTGTGTAATAAATCTAAAATATATGAAAGTTTAATTTTTATCATTACATTATGGAAATATAATGACCTTTATCACAATATGCAATTTTTTTTAGAAGGACCTGTAAAAAGAGCTTCTCAGAGTGTCAGTGTCTCTCTAGCCTGGTTAAAACCAGACCCTTGTCCTTCACTTCGCTTTGTACTAGGGTCTGGGACTTCTCTCATAGACAAGGATTTCTCCGGTAGATTTTTGACCGGACCAATCAGAGAACAGAAGGCGGATTACCGGACCAATCAGAGAACAGAAGGCGGAGTTTTGTTAGTTTAGCCTGGCGAGGTCCAGGCTATTCAGATAAATAGCTCAGAAACCACTCGGTGGATATTTTTTCTGCTACCAGTGTGTAATTATATGGCTCTAATTTACTGACTGTTGGCCTAGATTAAACATTTGAGATAAAATTCGATTTTTTATCATTTATTTTCGTAGCGCACCCGAGGCTGTTTGGAAAATGTCAAACCGAAACTATTTAAATCCAGCAGATTTGACCATTTCGTGAATTGATTTAGGAACTGTTAAGCTCAGGAACACTTCTGATATAACGTCAGCTAAGAAATATATTTTTTCTCAGCAAAGAAATAATAGTTTTTTACCTTGTTTTCATGAAAATTCCTTCGTGGCGGCAGCCATTTTAACTGACGACGTCAGTCGACGTCGTTCAAAACTCCGCCTTCTGTTCTCTGATTGGTCCGGTAATCCGCCTTCTGTTCTCTGATTGGTCCGGTCAAAAATCTACCGGAGAAATCCTTGTCTATGAGAGAAGTCCCAGACCCTAGTACAAAGCGAAGTGAAGGACAAGGGTCTGGTTTTAACCAGGCTAGTGTCTCTCAGAAGCCAAGATGGTAAGAGGATCACCAATTCCACCATTGTTGCGCAGAAAGATAGTGCAGCAATACCAGAATGGTGTTACCCAGTAAAATAGCAAAGACTTTTAAGTTATCATCATCAACCGTGCATAACATCATCAAAAGATTCAGAGAATCTGGAACAATCGCTGTGCGTAAGGGTCAAGGCCGTAAAACTCTACTGGATGCTCGTGATCTCCGGGCCCTTAAACGTCACTGCACCTCAAACAGGAATGCCACTGTCAAGGAAATAACAGAATGGGCTCAGGAATACTTCCAGAAAGCATTGTCAGTGAACACAATCCACCGTGCCATCCGCCGTTGCCAGCTGAAACTCTACAGTGCAAAGAGGAAGCCATTTCTAAGCAAGCTCCACAAGCTCAGACGTTTGCACTGGGCCAGGGGTCATTTAAAATGGAGTGTGGCAAAATGGAAGACTGTTCTGTGTCAGATGAGTCACGATTTGAAGTTCTTTATGGAACACTGGGACGCCATGTCATCCGGACCAGAGAGGACAAGGATAGCCCAAGTTGTTATCAACGCTCCGTTCAGAAGCCTGCATCACTGATGGTATGGGGTTGCATGAGCGCTTGTGGCATGGGCAGCTTGCATGTCTGGAAAGGCACCATTAATGCAGAGAACTATGTTCAGGTTCTAGAACAACATATGCTCCATCTAGACGTCATCTCTTTCAGGGAAGACCCTGCATTTTTCAACAAGATAATGCCAGACCACATTCTGCAGCAATCACAACATCATGGCTACGTAGGAGAAGGATCCGGGTACTGAAATGTCCAGCCTGCAGTCCAGATCTTTCACCTATAGAGAACATTTGGTGCATCATAAAGAGGAAGGTGCGACAAAGAAGGCCCAAGACGATTGAACAGTTAGAGGCCTGTATTAGACATGAATGGGAGAGCATTCCTATTTCTAAACTTGAGAAACTGGTCTCCTCTGTCCCAGACGTCTGTTGAGTGTTGTAAGAAGAAGGGGGGATGCCACACAGTGGTCAAAATGGACTTGTCCCAACTTTTTAGGGATTCGTTGACGACATGAAATTTTGAAACATATTTTTCATATAAAATAATACATTCTCTCAGTTTAAACTTTTGATCTGTGATTCATGTTCTATTCTGAATAAAATAGTAGATGTTGGCACCTCCACATCATTGCATTCAGTTTTTATTCACAATTTGTTTAGTGTCCCAACTTTTTTGGAATCCGGTTTGAAGATTAAATGGGAACAATCAGAAATTCATCTGTTTGCACTTACATGTAATACTATTGTGAAATGCTTTCTACTAAATGTAAGTATTACTTTCAGTTTAGGGTATAAGTCAGAATTTAAGGTTAAAAGCCTCATAAACTGCATTGTGCATTCATTTAACCTGAGAAGGCGTCAGTTGGGGAAACATTTTGCAGCTTTAGTTGATGAACTTTCATTGATTTTCATGTCACCTCCATCTGCAGACATCTCACTCCTGCCTGGTGTTTCAGTCGGTTCTGTGGCCCGAGTACTCGTTCTGGAATCTGTGCGAAGCAATTCTCCAGTATCAGTTGAATCACAAATCCATCCAGGTGAGCCTCACATTGACCCTGGTCGGAGGGGTGGAGGTGCTGCAGTGGAAAGTCTTTGCACTGTGGGCTTGCTGTAAATGTAAATAAATACATAGTGGTTGTCTTTTGTGTGCCTTACCGAAGTCTTGATTGATGAGAATGCTGCAAACTAATTTTCAGATATTCTCTGTCGGTGTAGTGAGATGTTGAACGGCGCAGGCGTTCATAAATCACAGGTGAAGCCGACCACGTCCCACTCAGATGTGAGCTTTTAGAAATGAAGTGAGCCATTAAGATAAGATAAATCTTTATTGTCCACAAAGGTGGGAATTTTTCTTTGGCTCTCCAACCATAAAATAAAACACATTCATACAATCAAAATATCAACAATTTGTGCATAGAATAAAACACTTTGCATACACCATAGGTAAATGTTATCATTTCATTTGATTAAGAATGGTTATTGCACTCAGAATAAATGACATATTGGCTCCATAAACTTTGGGTTTAAGAACTGCTGCTATTCATTATAAGCTAATTTATTTGTCAACTTCTTTTCTTGGTGCATTCAGTGATTTAAAAAAAAATATATATATATATATATATATATATATATATATTATTTTTTTTTTTTTCTTCTTTCGGCTTTATTCCCTGCGTTAGGGGTCGCCACAGCGAACTGGTCGCACGAAGATTTGGCAGTTGTTTTTACGCCGGATGCCCTTCCTGACACAACCACAGACCACCGAGCAACCACAGCCCTCTGTGTGGAGCAGAGAGCTGATATCTAGGGTTCCCGGGGGAGCAGATGGTGGGGGTTAAGGGCCTTGCTCAAGGGCCCAGAGTGGGGCAGATGAGGGTGGATACAAGTGTGACCGCTTCACTTATCCCACCCACATCTTTGATGTTGTCGGTACCGGGGCTTGAACCGGCGACCTTCCGATCACAAGCTCACCTTCTTAACCTTTGCGCCACCACTCCCCTATATATATATATATATATATATATATATATATATTATAATTTAGTAGTGGAACACTGCACAAATAATTTGTAGAGTACCGGTATTTGTAACTTTTTCCACAAATAAAAAGTGCTACTTCATTATTTATATTTATTCCCACCCCTGCCAAAAAAAAAAAGCACAGGTAGTTTCCACCTCCTTCATAAATTTATTCAACCTTTATTTAGTCAGGTAAATCTCATTGAGCCTCGTGGACTCATTTACAAGAGCGACCTGACTAAAGAATGATGAACAGCAATGGTAGAATTTCCTTAAACAATAAACAATAGAAAAACATAAGAGAGAAATACAGAAAAAAATTTTTTTTTTAACAAAGTATCAAAAACTAGCAAAACATTATAAGGTAGATGTATAAAATCAAAAACAGGAACATATCTGCATTGGTTTTTGCCAGGATTCCAACAGATTCTTAAAACCATTTAGAGAGGTCAAGGTCGAGAGCTTCAGATCTTTTTGTAAGATATTCCAGGAAGCAGGAGCAGAGTAGGAGAAGGCCCTTTTTCCAAGTTCAGTCCTCACTGACGGAACACTGCAGGTAATCATGTCCTGAGAGCGCACGCTGTAGCTGCACTCACGCAAAGACATGTAGGAGGAGATGTATGAGGGCAGCAGACCAAGAAGTGATTTAAAGATGAAAATGTACCAGTGGAAGAGTCTGTGTGAGGTTAATGATGTCCAGTTAACCAGTGAATACAGGGTGCAGTGGTGGGTACGATAATCACAACCAGTTATGAATCTTAGTGCACCATGATAGACAGCATCCAACATCTGCAGGGTGCTTGTAGCATTCATGTAGATAATGTCACTGTAATCGATGGAGGGAAGGAAAGTCACAGTAAATGGAGTGAATGTAAAACTTTAGAGGAAATTTAAAAAAATGAGAAGATGGAAATTTTCTTTGTACCATGATTTGAATAAGTGCCGTGGTTTTGTCTTGCAAATTTGAACTGAAGGAAAAGTTTTTTTATGTCTACATACTCATTTCAACTATTTTAAGTTAGTCATTTGGTTTTGTCTGTGCTTTTGCAATTCACCAAACGTTTGTGTGTTTTGCGTTACAGGAAGCCCGAGACCTGCATCGAGAGGAACAAGCCCTTGAGCAGCTTGAGGCAGATCGGGCCTGTGTGGCGGAGCACCTGCAGCATCAGGGGAACAACGGAAAGCCAGCCGATGCCCAGAAAAGACAAGAGGCGCTGCAGCGCTACATCGCCTCTCGGGAAGCACGCGTTCAGGACTTCCTACAAGCACTGAAACACAAAAGGAACTCTTTTTTTCTTGACTTATGCAGTGAAATGGTATTAAACTAGCACTAAGATTAATCTTCTGCTGAAATAAAAATAAACCTCTCCAGTCCTTCTCTAAAGGACTTCGATGGACAAAGGAAGAGCATGCTGTCACTGTCGTGGCTTCATTTTGTTGCTACTTGTATAAACGGAGAGGGCATTTGTTACCCCTATGGGGCTGTAAAAAATTGTTATATTAATGATTGTAGATTTACAAAGTCTAACGTAGAAAATCCTGGTCAAGATGCAGTTACGTCGTGTTCGTCGCATGCTGTTGATGGAACGGTTGAAATCTGTGAGCAAAAAAAAAAAAAATGCACTTCCTGTGTTCAGGACTTGTTTCGAACACAGAACTCGCTTCAGTTGGGTTTATTTTTGTGGCTGAAAATGTTTGTCGAGTGTGATTTTTTTTGAAGGAAAAAAAAACTATATTTTGACCAGATTTTTCAAATGGAATAAATTGAAAAGAGTCCATCAAATAAGTTTAATGTTTCTTTTAACTGTTTCAGTTATTTATTGTTAAAGGAAACATGTTTTAGCGTGGAATATTGCGTGTATTTTATTACAGTACATGATTTTATTTTTTCTTAACTCTTTCAGCTCTTTTCAGGAGTCCACAGCGAGTCATCCTCCATCTCACTCTGTCCTCTGCATCCTCTGTCCTCACTCCAACTACCTCCATGTCCTCTTTAACTGCTTCCATAGATCTCCTCTGTCTTTTTCCTGGCAGCTGCATTTCTAACCTCCTTCTAACAATATACCCACTGTCCCTCCTCTGAACTTTATCTCCCAGTTGTTCAACCTGTGCTGTACCTCTGATAATCTCATTCCCAATCTTATCCATCCTTGTCACTCCTAAGTAGAACCTCAACATCTTCATTTCTGCCACTTCCAGTTCTTTCTCTGGTCTTTTTGTCCATGTCTCTGTCTTCAGACCATACAACATAGCTGATCAATCCGTGTATGGTTCGTTCTTTCGTTATTCCGTTTCACCACTGTCTTGTAAACTTTTCCTTTGATCTTTTGTTGACAACTTTTTGTTGCAAATCACTCCTGAAACTTTTCTCCATCCTGCCTGGACTCTCTTCACCTCTGTACAACGCTCCCCATTTTCCTGGACAGTGGACCCCAAGTATTTGAAGTCCTGCACCTTTGTGACCTCTGCTCCTTGTAGCCTCACTGTTCCACTGGCCTCCCTCTCATTCACACACATGTACTCTGTCTTACTACGGCTGACTTTCATTCCTCTTCTTTCAAGTGCATACCTCCACCTCTCCAAGTTCTCTTCCACCTGTTCCCTGTTCTCACCACAGATCACAATGTCATCTGCAAACATCATAGTCCATGGAGATTCCTGCCTGACCTCACCTGTTAGTCGGTCCATTCTCAACCAAATAAGGATCACAGAGCCAACCCTTGATACAGTCTCACCTCCACCTTGAAGCTATCCATCAATCTTAAAACCTCTCACCACTGCCCTGCTGTCCTCATACATGTCCTAAATATACTCCAGATGTCTTCATTCAGCACAGCTCCTCCCTCTGCACCTTGTCAAATGCTGTATGTTAAAATTAAGGCTAAATCATTGAGATGTGCATTTTAAAATACTAAGTTGAAATTAAAAAACTGACTATTTGATGAAAAATGGAACACTAAAATATCTGGTTTATTTAAAATAATGGAAAAAAGCACCCTACTTTTTTTTTATTTAATCATGACCAAATAGTGAAAAAAGCAATGAAATATAATGAACCAAGAATATTTTATTAGTACCTTTCAAGCAAATGAGAAGTAAGTATTGAACAAATTTAGCAATAAAGCAGCTCACACGTTTCAGAGTCAGAGAATCTTTATTGTCATTTGCACCGCATGTACATGTGACGAAACGAGATCATGTACACAAGTTACATCCAACAACAAAATATAAGAGAAAAACAGTAATAACATATAACTAAGAAAAACATAAACTAAAAATACACTAAGCACTAATGTAATAGAAAAACATCATTATAAACAGCAGCACGAACATGAGTCTGTAGGTCACAAATGAACACAGCAACAAGAAAACAGATCAGCATGTTGTGATATTTTGCAGTGATTATTCTTATTTATTCATGAGTCTAACAGCCTCAGGGTAGAAGCTGTTCCTCAGTCTAGTGGTTCTACATTTGATGCTCCTCAACCTCCGTCCTGAGGGGAGTGGGGCAAAGAGTGTGTGTGCTGGGTGAGTGGGGTCTTTCATGATGCAGGTGGCTCTTTTCCTGCATCTGGAGGTGTAAATGTCTGTGATGGTGGGGAGACTGACTCCAACAGACTTCTGTGCAGCCTTCACCACTCTCTGTAGAGCTTTTCTTTCTGCAGCTGTGCAGCCTCCATGCCACACGTTGATGCTGGAGCACAGGATGCTCTCCACTGCACACCTGTAGAAGGAGGTGAGAACTGGGCTGCTCAGACCAGCTCGTCTGAGGAATCTCTGATGACCTTTCTTGATCAGGCTGGTGGTGGTGGTGTTTTGGATGTTATGTAAAAAACAAAAAGTGCCAAGTTCATATAGAAATCTATTTTTAAATTTCCAAGTTTATAAGAAAAAAATATCTATGATTACATTCCATTAGGAGAAAATGTGTGTAATTTTAGAGTGCCATGTATGTGGCATTATAGAAAATAAATATTTAAAGTATGTTATGCTCTTGGGTAATTTAGAATTTTAAAAAAAGCATTACATAAATGATAGATGCTCAAGAAATTACACTGTATTTTAGGCCTGTAAGTTGTCTAATATTCGTTTAATTGGTTGAATTATAACTAAACACGTTCAGTGCGACTAAGTAGTGAATCAAATAAATCATGTCGATAAACTACAATCTTTTTTTTTTTTCCCTCGACCGCCAGATGTTTGAACAAGAACCGTTAAAACAGCGCCCTCGCGCGACATTGGCCAGTTTTAATCAACTGGCTTCCTGCCGCTTTAACAAATGGGCGGTGCTTGAAACCACGTGCTCCATTCCCGTCCAATGACAACCGTCGAAATACAAAACTGGTTCGAACCGGTTTCGTTCTTATATTTCACTGTATAAACTACAAAAACATTCGTTTGTATTATACATTCGCCATTTTACGCAGCGACTGCACGGTCGACGTGTGCAACCTCTCCGGAAAAAGCTCGTTTTGAGGCTGTATTTTTTTTCGAGCTTTTCATTTTTTACTTCCACGTATTAACATGGGAAAAGCCAAGGTAAGATTTTTTTTATTTTTTTTTACTATTTGTAAATTTACATTTTTGCTTTTGTGTAAAATTCGTGCTGGTTGCTTGAGGTTAATGCTAGGCTGCGTTTATTTTTTCGGCATCAGATGAACGTCATCCTGCCATGAAACGTTGGAGCAGCAATGGCGGCGCGACAGCACAGACCTGTTCAAGCGTCTGCTTTTAGTCGTCGAAAATTAGCGCCTATTTTGTTTCTGGTCGCTTCAAATCGCCACTATCTGACTAAAAACCAGCGATAGCACACAAATACCGACTTTATGCGCATTTAGGCTGTAGCTGACAGGAACAGTTCTGACATTTCGCCAAGATGAATTTCTGTCATCGTCCTGTCTTTTCAGTGGGCAGTAGGCTGGGCACAATCTTGACAGGTTGCACCGAGCAAACTAGTTTTTTTTTTTATTACTGCAGTTTTTGTTTTTTTTGTCAACACGACGTAACGTATATTAAAGACTGATTCTGAATTTGCAAATAATTGTGAACAGTTGTATCTATTTTATTTTAAGAACAAAAATTGAGGAAGAAGTGGGGGGAGGGGTGGTAAGCCCGGATTAATTTTCCAGTTTTGAACTAGAACAATCTGACTTTGACATGCACTAACGCTATAAATTACAAGTATTTCACAAGATAGTTTGATTTAATCAACAATAATGTAAACGTGTAAATTTAAAAAAAAATTCACACAAAAAAACCCTGCATGGAACTAAATTTATGTTTGTTATAATTAAACGAGTGGATTTGTGGTTTGTACGAGTTTGTGAATAATGCATTTTTGTGATTACTAATAAATCGGTTTAAAAAAATATCTGCACTGAACTTCTAAAAAGGTTTGTCTAAATGCAGTGAAAACCCGCGTTTTTTTTTTTTTTTTTGCTTCTGAAATTGGTGAAATCTCGTCAGTTCCCTCGCAGAAGTCTGTAGGCGCGCGCAGATACAAAACAAAGGAAGCTGTCAAGGCGCCAAAGCGCTGCCATGGCAACAGGACGGCCCAAATTTGAATTCAAATATGCGCGGGAAGTCCTTTTGTGCGCCTCAAGTTCAGCTGCGAATATATTTTTATTTTTTTTTATTTTTTAACACTGCCTTTAGATTTTCTTTGTTTGAGTTTTGTGCTTTTTAAATAGTTTGTTGTACTGTTCATAGTTTTAATTCTTTTTTTTATGTTTCTGTTTTTTTACAGGCAACCGTCCCCCCTGAGGTTTGTTAGTGATGACGTGTTTCTATTTTCCATTTTGTATTAGTAGTTTTTGTAGCAGTTTCTACGTTTGTTACATGTGTACTATTACATTTCCATTTCATGCCTTTTTTTCTCCTGTAGTAGGATAGTGCATTTTGTTTATTCTCGTGGTTTTCTCTTCATTTCTTCACAGCAAAGACGAACCTCCCCACGTCTGGCAGCGGTAAGATCCTAAACACTATTTGGGTGATCTTACAAAAATAATAAACACTCCAGATGTTCCAGATATTTGCATAAACCTTTGTTTTGATCATTCTGCTTATATTTTTTATAAAGTTTTAAAATACTTTTTACTTTTAATGTTTTACAGAAACCTAAAGCAACTTCTGTGGAGACTAAGAAAAAAGCTGCTCCAAAGGTAAGTAACTTGATGTCATTTATTTTAGTTGTAATTAAAGCTTCTTTTTATGTACCGGGTATATACGTTTATTTTTCTCCAGATTAAAAAACAGATGTTTATCTATATAGAATGATTGATTGCACTTTGTGAAAACCTTTATGATTATTTTATAGAAGGCACCCAAAGCGAAGAAGGCCAAGCCAGCAGAGAATGGCAACACCAAGGCTGAGGTACTTTAATTACGACAAACGACTTCCTTATTTTATTTTTTCTGTCTAAAAGTTCTACAAATGTACGCATTTATTAAAAAAAAAAATCTTCATATTAAATCTGGTTCAAGACTCTTTAAGTTTCAACTTATGTATGGTCTTTGTCAGTAAAAAATATCCATTCAGTCCTGTTCTGTTTTCCCAGGAGCCAAAGGCGGAAGCCACCGAAGCCAAGTAAATAATGGTTGATGTGCTCACTCAGTGTACTTGGTGATTGTACAGTTTTAAATAAGTATTTTTTACCAAGTTTTATATTACAAATGTCATTTATAGGTTTGTTTTGGGCTTGCACTTGATGTAACAAGACTTTGTTTTCACATTCATATCCATTTTTTTCCCTCGTCAATTTTAAAGCTTTTACCGTCCATATCTTGTAGACGTGGCATTTTAGTTTGTCTAATCTGTGTTATTTTATTTTTTTACTGCTGAGGAATAGACATCTTCAACTTGGATTTTGAATACCGGTAATTTTAAACAGAAGGCAGCTAACGTATGGTAAAAAGAAATAAAAACATACTTGCAGGAGAATAGGAAATTTGCCTTTTATCTCCCTGTAATTTAATGTTCAACTAATAAACCAAATGTTTTGAAATCGGCATATTTCAGTGTAGGATCTAGTCAGTTGAAATGCCACAGAAATTTAGTCTTCATTAGCTCAAAATTTGGTAGATCCTGGGGAAAACATGAGATGTAACTCTGGTCATCTGATGAAAGAAATCTGTAAACTTGTTTCTGTACGGGAGGTAGGGTGGGTTGTTTTTGTTTTTTCGTTTGTTTTCTGTTATCATTTGTTATCCTAAATGTTCTTGAATAAAAATCTTCAAAAATGGTTTTGTTGAATTTGCTCTGATTTAAGATCCATATCAAACAAATTTCTCCCCATCTAATTGTTTCTTAAGCTCAACTTGTTGGTCAAGCATCAATTTTTATTAATTTTGTAAGTTGTGAAGTGTTTTAAAAAGTCAATGTGCTCATTGCAGAAGGTAAAAGTGCTGTTATGTCATTACACCAGCAGAGGGCAGCATGGCTCCATCAGGAAGAATGCTTGGACTTCAAATATGGCGGCTCTGCTTTTAAAAGTTGACTTCCTGTTTTTGGAGTGTTGCGAGTATTTCTCGAATGTTGGAGAAGGTCCTGCAGCGAGGTGTACTTGGAATGTTCTGGACATAGACATATATAGTAGACCAAGCATAGCCTGCTCAAACGCAGGATTTAGGGCAGCCTTCTTGGCGCTGTCACCCTTGTACTTTGCTGCATACAAACTAACAGAAAATGCCTCACCACTTTGAGATAAGATCAATAATAGTGTAACGTTTTTTCTGAATGCTCAGCTTAAGAAGGCAACAAGGCTCCTTAGTTTCAACTGTTGCCTTTTTATTTTTGCTTTGTTAAAACAGTTATGTGCAGTTAAGTCAGTACAGAATAACTTCAATAAACTCACTAAATGACTACAGTATATGAATAAAATAACATGGACCTCATTCCCAGATATCACGTTTTTGTTTTAAACGTATGTATACTGTGTATATATATATTATTATATATATACTGTACATCTAATATGTATACATAATGTGTGTGTGAATAAATTGCATATTTGGTTGTATCTTGCTAAAGTATGGTATTCCACCAAAACTTTAAATATGCTAAACTATATGTTCCTATACATGAAGTTTTAATAGCTGTATGCCTAACATTTAAATATGTGGCAATGGGATTACTATTCAGCGTGTTATGATTGATTAAATGCGCTGATACTTTTTTGTGCCTGCCAAATATATAAGGCTGAGTGGCGCTGTGGCCAGTGCCAAGATGGCCGCCTGAAATCTTGTCAGCATCACACCATCACATCCTTCTACCAATATACTCACTGTCCCTCCACTGGACATGTCAAAACCACTGTCCCTCCACTGGACATGTCAAAACCACTGTCCCTCCTCTGGACATGTCCAAACCATCTCAGTCTGGCCTCCCTAACTTTATCTCCCAGTTGTTCAACATGTGCTGTACCTCTGATGATCTCATTCCTGATCTTATCCATCCTTGTCACTCCTAAGGAGAACCTCAGCATCTTCATTTCTGCTACGTCCGGTTCTTTCTCCTGTCTTTTTGTCACTGTCTCCAGACCAGACAACATAGCTGGTCTCACCACTGTCTTGTAAACTTTTCCTTTGACTTTTGCTGACACCTTTGTCACAAATCACTCCTGAAACTTTTCTCCATCCACTCCATCTTGCCTGGACTCTTTTTCACCTCTTTCCCACACTCCCCATTTGAAGTCCTGCACCTTTGTGACCTCTGCTCCTTGTAGCCTCACTACTGTTCCACTGGCCTCCCTCTCATTCACACACATGTACTCTGTCTTACTACGGCTGACTTTCATTCCTCTTCTTTCAATACCCGCACCTCTCCAAGTTCACTTCCACTTGTTCCCTGTTCTCACCACATATCACAATGTCATCTGCAAACATTATAGTCCATGGGGTTTCCTGCCTGACCTCATCTGTTAGTCGGTCCATCACCAGAGTAAACAAGAAGGGGCTCAGAGCCGATCCTTGATGCACTCCCACCTCCACCTTGAAGCTATCTGTCACTCCTACAGCACATCTCACACTGTCCTGCTGTC
>JBBPBX010064770.1:0-12037 GCA_038048925.1 Garcialebias charrua | reverse complement strand
GAACACAACTTTTATTTTTTGTTCATGGTTTTGTTATCATTTTGCTACTATTAGCTTTTAGCTAGCATTTTGGCACTTGTTGGGTTTTAGCATTTTAGCATTTAGTGTTTATTTTATGTCTATTCTTTAGTGTTCTGGTTCTTTAAGCATCAACAACCAACTCCGTTTATTTTCAGGAAGTCATTCTGTTCTCAGGGCTCGCACTGTGCAGGTGAAGAACAGCAGCAAGGTGGCACACAGCTGTCGCCTCTCAGTGAGAAGGTTGCCGGGTTGAACCCTGGCTGGGAACATTTCTGGGTGGAGTTTTCATGTTCTCTTTGTACATGTGTGAGGAGACCAAAAACAGGCATGTGAGGCCACGATAATCCCTCAGATCTTGATATGTGTACCCTGCCTGTAGATCTGCGAGTTTCTCAAAGTACAGCTAATGAGTAACAAATGTACTGTTGGTTTATCATTACAAAGACAAGTCAGTATGACCGTCACTTACTGCTGCTAAAAGAACATCTTTAGTGATCAGATTCAGAACCATCCAGTACTCTGGATAACTTTCTGTTACAAATAAAGTCCAGTTGTTTCTGTATTGAACACCTTTTTTTGATTTATCCTGTCCTGGACGACTGAGAATCTTCACCAGCACATCCAGTACTCTGTTCTTTAAGATGCAGTCGCTTCTTGTGAGGCCTTGGATTAAAAGTTTGGAATAAAATATGCTTGAAGATTTATCCTCTTATCTCTATGTAGTTTAGAAAATGTTTGTATGAACTATTTCAACAGGAGAGTCATTGCTTTGTGGTTTTTTTAAATTCACAAATTTTAATGAAGGGACCATCACAGATTGAGACTTTGTTGTGTTTAACTGAGTATATGTACAGTAGTACGGTAAGTACGGTATGCTCAATCCTTACTAAGATGATCCCACTCTGGACTCATTAGGATCAACAAGTTAAGAAACAGCTTAATCCAAGTAAATTACAACATGATTCATACAGTGTAAGCTTTGAATGTGTCTTTTGAAACAAGTGCCATACAAGCAAGTTTTTATTTTCAGTTTCAAACAATCTCTTTTCTCCGTTCTCAACCTAAAACTATGATTCTCTGTGAGTTAAAAACAAGAAGCAGGCAACAGTTTTTGCAGATATTTACCTCGATGTCTGGTAGATCTCTGCTCAGCATGATGTTTTCTTCAGAGGTTTCAAGCTGTAAGAAGATTCTGGTTGGTTTTGTGGATCAGACGTCCGAAGCACTGTTCGGGACGGCCCTGCTCCTCAATGAAACTCTCACAGAGCTGATTGTACTTTTCACCAAATCCTCTCCCGCAGAGAGGTGACGTCGGTCTCAGAAACGCCAGAGAAGCTTCTGTCCCATACCAACATGTTGATAAGGTGAGCTGATAGGCTGAGCTGTTATCAGCAACTGGGGGTCAAAGGTCAGCAGAGCAGTGAGCAGGTTTTCGAGTGCGTTGCACAGAAGTTATGTTCAGAAGAAAAAACAGTCAGGTTCAGACTCAACCTCTGGAGGGGGAATGGAGCTCTGAGTTCTGCTTTAACTTTGTTCACATCCTGTTCAGAAATCTGTATTTAACCCCTTCATGCCTGAAGCGAGATTCTTAATCAAAAGTGATTCATATAATTTCATTGGCCCTCATGCACGAACCGTTCGTACGCACAGATTTGTTCTTAAACTGTGCGTACGAGTGATTTAGGATCATTTGTGGCATTCAACAATGTTTTCGTATCCTAAGATTTTTTTCAGATACGAACAAAATTTACGAGTGGTCCGGACCTGTCGTATATTTTAGGAGCGTCAGTCTGCTGTCATCCAGACGGAATTTCTCCACTAATAACTTCATATTTCGTTATTTAGAAAATATTTTGGGTTTAAAAAAATCACGCACCATAATTATTCTTGACAATAGGTTATTCTGTTTGAATTAGAATTATAATTTTAAGTTTAATTTGTCTGGTGTGTCGCGCAGGCTTCAGTGAGTCGTGCGCTCCCCTTGGTCATCAAAGCCGCTCCTCATATTAACACCCAGGTACATAAAATTCCCATACACCGCCGCAGAACAAGTACGAATTAAGACTGATCTTGTGCCAAACACCATCGGAGCAATAGATTATTATATCTGATTCGAAATATAACCTGCAGAATGTGGTTGCGCGATGACCAGGAGGAGCGCGCATGACTCATTTGTGCTGCAAAACATGTTGGCACGCGTCTTGCAGCGTGGCATTTATTGTCCATCCATCTCGGTAACGCAGACTATTCCTTGACCACCTCCTGTCCGTGCTGCGGCGAGACGTTTCTTTGAAGCCATTTTCAGATCAAACCATTTATTCTTGATTTCTGATACTGTACGACCCACGGGAGACACAACATATGCACTACAATATTAATATGAAGTTAACTGTAGTTTCGAGACATTTTAAAATGCTTCTGTTCAAAAACACATCCGACACTTGCGGGGGGGTGGGGGGTAGCGGTGCGCTCTTCTGAATAAGTGAAACTATAATGTAACACAGTTGTTTACACTAAAATTAAAAATATTTGACCATCCGACACTTGCGGGGGGGGGTAGCGGTGCGCCACAGCGCGACTGAGAGCAGAACTTCAATCTCCGAACGCGTGAAGTTCTTCTTTTTACTTCTTGATTTTGAATGAATGGACACTTCCTGCTGTCAAAAGGCAGGAAACGTGGCCTTATATGGTGTTTTGAGGGGTGGGAATTATGTAAATGACCTCTCCGCGAGCACGCGCAGGTGGATAGAACAGGTGGGATTCATTAAATTTACGCAGCTCGTTTACACACTTTTCCTGTGGATAGAAGAGTTTGTTGAATCTGACGTGGCATGTTCGTACGAACGCTATACGTACAAAAGTAGGAGAAATTTAGGATAAAAATACGAACATGTTCGTGCATGAGGGCCATTGTGAGCAGATATTTGCCTTGTTCTGTTCGTTCTACACGTGTGGTCAACTCACAAAACAAAGTATTTTCAAGTTGTTTCCACATGTGGGTTTTCTTTTTAGGTTTTGAGCCAGTTGTGCTAGAAACAGTCACATTTAAACATAGTGACAATTCAAACAAATGCTGGTGAAGATTCTCAGTCGTCCAGGACATGATATGACATGATTGTATTGAGTGCTTGTTCTGAATTCAAACAAATGTACTGATTAAAATTTGGTGATTTTTGGAAATTAGCTAAAATATTTTAATTTTTATGAGTGGATGGCCACTGTGTTGCAGTTCATATTTTTTTTAAATAAATTGTGTTTTGTCAAATATTTTTCCATCAACCTTTCTTCAGCTAATAAAAACATATGAATTTTTCCATTCACTTTGTACTTATATATTAGGATGTACATTAAAAAAATTGAGTTTTTTTATTTTTTAAGAAGTTTTCTCTCATTTTAATTTAACAACAAATAAACATCCCTCCACCCCGGCACCTACCTGTAACAAACCAATGACAGACAAGAGACGAGAAAAATGATTAAAATAAAATAAATAATAATTGGTAGAGCTGCTGCCTCTCAGCTAGCAGGTTGCCCTGGTTCAAATCACGGTCCGGGGACTTCTCTGGGTGGAGTTTGCATGTTCTCTCCATGCATGTGTAGGTTTTCTCCAGGTACTCCAGTTTCCTCCCACAGACCAAAAACATACATGTTAGACTGATTGGTGACTCTAAATTGTCTCTATGTGTGAGTGAGAGAGTGAATGATTGTTTGTCTCATTTGTCTCATTTGTCTACACTCTCTCAAGTGTCCCTGTGATGGACTGGAGACCTGTCCATGGTGTCCCCCACCTCTCACACAGACTTATTCCAGTCACTTTTTCATTAGTGGTAGGTTCTTCTTGATGAACAAAAGCATTTCTGCTTTGTCACCAGACAGGCGACTTCTTTTCTCATCTACTACATGTCCAGCCAACTAAACAGGCGCTCGCTTTCAATGCTTGTGCATGGGGCAGAGAGGTACGTTCGGGCAAGTAGAGCAAGATGAGGGAAACAATTTTCATTAATCCTCCAGTAGACCAATGGGTCCTGGCTCCTTTCGACAGGAACCTCTAGCCGTTTACGCATTGGCCGGCCCTCCCCGGCTCTCCCAGCTTCTAACCCGGGTTCGGCGTCTTCGCATTTACCTTTTCCGCCCGGGATCCACCCTTGTTCTGGAACCATCTTCACCGTGGTTCTTATCGGGCCGAGCCCGACAGGGCTAGTTTCACGTCATGTACTGCTCACATTTGATTCGTTGTTTGCAGCAGGGGCGGGACTCATTCAAACAACCTCAGCGCGAGGGTTGAATTTCATTCAAATTTAACTACAGAAACGAGAAACCCCTAAAACAATTGTTAGCTGAATTAGTGTTTCTGCGTTTGATTTTTGTTAATAACTGATCACAAATCAGCTTATGTTACAACGTAAATAACACGAAGCGCACACCCATTTCCGCCTTTCAGCGCGACCTGAATGTCATTAAACAGCATTAAACAATAACTAATATTGTCTAACTGTTGCGCGCAGCCAGGGTTTTAAAATATAACGAATAATCTCTAACTTTTACGTGCAGCTAAAATGTCAGGAGGAGTGATTGCTATATGAGCAAGTTGGACACCTGAAAATTCAGTCCGTCCGAATAGCACAACGAGTTAATGCGTTGTCGTTTTGACCGGGAGAAGTGGGTTCGCTTCCCGCCTGGGACAAAGTTATTTTACTTTTTTTTTCTCTTTATTCACATTTTCTTTTAAATAAAAAGGAGTTTGTTAACCAAACAAACAAAAGATATAGTTGGGCTCACCTTGACACACAACATGGGCTCTGGAACCAATCTCCTTGAGAAGGACTGGACCTTATTCCACTCTGGAGTTGCCCATAGGGAGAGGCATCGAGCTGGTGTGGGTCTACGCTTAGCCCCCGGACTTGGTGCCTGTGTGTTGGAGTTTTCCCAGGTAGATGAGAGGATAGCTTCCCTGCGCCTTCGGGTGAGGGGGGACAGGCTCTGACTGTTGTTTGTGCCTATATGCCAAACAGCAGTTCAAAGTATCCAGCCTTCTTGGAGTCCTTGGTGGGGTTGCTGGAAGGTGCACCAATTGGGGACTCCTTTATTCTGCTGGGGGACTTCAATGCCCACTTGGGTAATGACAGTGTGACCTGGAGGGGTGAGATTGGGAGGAATGGCCTCTCTGATTTTAACCTGAATGGTGTTATGTTGTTAGACTTCTGTGCTAGCCATAGTTTGTTCATCATGAACACCATGTTCAAACATAAGGGTGTCCATAAATGCACTTGGCACCAAGTCATAGATCAATGATTGACTTCATCTCATGTCATATGATTTGCGGCCATTTGTTTTGGACACTCGAGTGAAGAGAGGAGCTGAGATGTCAAATGATCACCATCTGGTAATGAGTTAGATCAGATGGTGGGGGAAGATGCTGGACAGACCCGGTAGACCCAAATGTGTAGTGAGGGTTTGCTGGGAATGCTTGGCAGAAAAACCCATCAGAAAGATCTCCAACTCACACCTCCAAGAGAGGCTTAACTGCATCCCAGCTGAGGCGGGAAGCATTGAGCCAGAGTGGGCCATGTTCTGTGACTCAATTGTTGAAGTGGCTGCCTTGAGCTCTGGCTACAAAGTTGTTGGTGCTTCTCGCGGTGGACATCCTCAAACTCAGTGGTGGACACCCTGGGTTAGGAAGCTTTCAAGATTCAAGATTCAAGAGCATTTATTAACATTGCACCAATTTTCATCGATACAACGTGATTATGTATTCACAGTCATCCAGGAGAGGGTTTTGAGTGTGAAAAGCTGCTGCCTTATCAAAACACATGACATGTTCTTCAGCGCGGCCTCTCTCATCCGTCTCAGGATGAAGGTCAAAGGTGGGAAAACAGGGAAAGAAACCATGGGGGTTACAGCGTTGATATTAAAAAAAATGAATCACATTTTGTCTGCAAGACACCGCATGACCCAGTAAAAACCATATCATAAGCACATTTATGACAGTTACATGTTGCAGGTTGAAACTGAGGCAGGGAGGATCTGTCCATGATACATTCCGGATGCCTCCGATAACGCTCATAGAAAAGTTCTCCGGGGGGGGGGAGCAGACAAGACAAGAACAGCTTTTTTCCACAGTAGCCACGTCTCAGGAGAGATTAGATATCCAGCCTTTTCCAAGGCTGTTTCCAAGGGAGCCAGATAAGAATTACAAATATTTTTACATCAGGCACACTTTGTAATTTCAGCAGCCTTCAGTCTGTAAGGGCCATTCTGTTCATATGATCCAATTCGGGACTTTTTTTTTTTTCCCACTGATCCAACTCTGACCTCAGATGTTGACCACAGCGACCCGAGTCCTAAGTCCAAGGGTGACCAGCTCACCCTCTGGATAAGCTCTCAAACAGCTGAATTCTGATGTTGACCACAGCGAACAGAGTCCTAAAACCAAGGTTGATCTGTTCACCCCCCGAATAAGCTCGCACACAGCTGATTTCTCGAGGTCACAGCGCAGACCAGACGTCGGGTGCTCCAGGCATTAAGTCCTGCTGAAGTCTCCCTCTTTTGCGATAGACCAGTGCTCCACAAATGCCAAAAAGGAAAGCGCTGCCATCATAACCAATATAATCCAAGATTCCAAGATTCTTCACCTCCACAGAGCACACCCAGACATCCACGGAATCCATGGCGGAATCCATGGCGTATCCTCCGTCACTCTGTGAGGTTGAAAAGGCTCCCCTTGTGCCTTCTTCTGTAGAAATCTTCTTGTAGAATCGAATGCCCAAACCTCCAATCCATCTTAATTTGCGTTCGAGGCGCTTTGCTGTGGAGCTGCCAGCAGCAGGGGGGGAAGGACAGGAGAGGGAAGAGTTGCGACTGCCTCCGTTGAGAGCAAGGTTGAATGCTTTGAAGCTGAAGGAGGAATCGTATTGGTCCTTGTTGGCTGGTGGGACTCAGGAGGCAGCTGAGGAGTGCCAGAGGACCAGGCAGTCCGTTGCATTTGCAGTTCCTGAGGCAAAAGCTCAGATGTGGGAGGAGTTTGGTGAGACCCTGGATAACAACTCTCGGTTGGCTCCGAGAAGGTTCTGGCAAACCACCAAGTGGCTGAGGAGGGGTAAACTGCTTTACTAACACTGTATTCAATGAAAGTGGGGTGCTGCTGACCTCAACCAGTGATGCTGTTGAGAGGTGGAAGGAATACTTCTCAGACCTTCTCAATCCCACTGGCCTGTCTTCTATGGAGGAAGCAGATATGGGGAGTTTGGGGTTGCTCTGTCCATAACCGTGGCTGAGGTGGCCAAGGTACCGGTAGTGAAAAAGCTCCATGGCGGTGTCAGGTTCCTCTGGTGTTAGATCCACGTGCAGGCGAGTGAACGAGGCAGGAGTTGTAAAATAATAATAATAATTTATTTTAAACAACAAAACAAGAAGCTGTCAGTGCAGCAAAAAACTCACTCTGGCAAAACTAGAGCAGAAAACAGGTGAGGACATCAGAGTGGCGAGGAGAGGACTGAATTGTCTGTGTAAACATAACAATGACCGGACAAACAGTGGAGGAGAGGAAGGCTTTTTATAAGGCAGAAAGAGAGTGGGTAATGAGTTCAGCTTGGCTGGTGGCTAATGAGACAGGTGTGAATGATTAAGGCTGAGGGCTTGAGCACAGAGAGACAGACTGAGGGGTGAATGGGAAATGACAGAGACTGAATGAGATACACAGAAAAGAGAAATCAAAGCTTAGAATAACAAAAGTATGACAGGAAGGGAAAACACTAGGCATGTAACGAGATCTTGTTGTACGAGATCTCGCGATATTAAACTCCCGCGATATCTCTCGTTGAGAGGTAACGTTGTCTCGCGAGACGCTAATGCTAATGCTAGCAGAGCCCCTAGCAAGTCAGAGTCACGGACAGCATGGCTTCGCCGGATGAAGTTGCTACAGAAGACGCCCCAACTACTGATGGAGGGTGCCGCAGACGCCTCTACATTGATGGAGGGTCCCGGCGCTGCCGACGCTGCCCCGAATGTAAAGACACGCGTGTAAACACCGGTGTGACCGGTGTTGCCAGATAGAGTCCCACCCACCCAAAGCAATCTCTACCCGCAAAAGTCAGAAGGAAAATCGCGGTGAACCGCCCAATCTGGCAACACTGGTGAGTGACGGCTGCAGAGTCAGTGCTGATGCGGATATTTATGTTCAATTTTTGGAAAGTCCTGCGTGAATATCTATTTTTTTAAACAAAGTTGAACGTTCTAAGGTCTAAGGAGATTCAATCAGTAAAATGAAGACATCAGTTGGGTTTGTAATACATGTTAAAACAGAATAAAAGCCTTTTTGCGGCATAAAACCGATCTTTGAAGTTTTCTTGAACTAATATTAAAATCTCGTCTCGTTCTCGCGAGATCTGTGATTTGTCTCGTCTCGTGAGTTTTGTATATCGTTACACCCCTAGAAAACACAAATAAACATAAAGAAACACAGACAGGGACAGAGCCTGACATAACCCCTCCCTCAAGGGTAGCACCTGACACCCCCAAGACAGACCCCACAAGAACAATGGCGGGCGGAAGGAGGCAACAGGCAAGATGGCGGGCCAACATCAGCCGGATCCGGGGGGGCGCCCTGGGGGGCGCCCTGGAGGCCGCCCTGGAGGCCGTCCATCGTGCGGCGTCACGTCAGGCGGGCGACCAGAGTAACGTCCAGCAACGGCAGGAACCAAAAACACATGGTCAGGAACGGAGTCGGCAGGAACCAAGACGATAGCGGTCGGCACACTGACATCGCCGGCTGGCAACCACACTTCGGCCGGTACACTTTCGTCGCCGTCGGCCGGTAAACACACTTCGTCGGCCGGTACACTTTTGTCGCCGTCGGCCGGTACACTGTCATCTGGCGCGGGCGATGAGACGTCGCTGGGTGCCGAGAGGGGCGATGAGACGTCGCTGGGCGCCGAGAGGGGCGATGAGACGTCGCTGGGCGCCGAGAGGGGCGATGAGACGTCGCTGGGCGCTGAGAGGGGCGATGAGACGTCGCTGGGCGCCGAGACCACCGTCGAGACTGCAGGCAAGGAGTAGTCATTGGGCGCCGAGTCTGCCGTTGTGACGTCTTGCTTCGGTCGACGAGTCTGCCGTTGTGACGTCTGCTTCGGTCGACGAGTCTGCCGTTGAGACGTCTGCTTCGGTCGACGAGTCTGCCGTTGTGACGTCTGCTTCGGTCGACGAGTCTGCCGTTGTGACGTCTGCTTCGGTCGACGAGTCTGCCGTTGTGACGTCTGCTTCAGTCGACGAGTCTGCCGTTGTGACGTCTGCTTCGGTCGACGAGTCTGCCGTTGTGACGTCTGCTTCGGTCGACAAGTCTGCCTTTGTGACGTCTGCTTCGGTCGACGAGTCTGCCGTTGTGACGTCTGCTTCGGTCGGCTGCTTCGGTCGACGAGTCGACCGGCGTTGAGATGTCTGTTTCGGTCGACGAGTCGACCGGCGATGAGACGTCTGCTTCGGTCGACGAGTCGACCGGCGATGAGACGTCTGCTTCGGTCGACGAGTCGACCGGCGTTGAGACGTCTGCTTCGGTCGACGAGTCGACCGGCGTTGAGACGTCTGCTTCGGTCGACGAGTCGACCGCGTTGAGACGTCTGCTTCGGTCGACGAGTCGACCGCCGTTGAGACGTCTGCTTCGGTCGACGAGTCGACCGGCGTTGAGACGTCTGCTTCGGTCGACGAGTCGACCGGCGTTGAGACGTCTGCTTCGGTCGACGAGTCGACCGCCGTTGAGACGTCTGCTTCGGTCGACGAGTCGACCGGCCGTTGAGACGTCTGCTTCGGTCGACGAGTCGACCGGCGTTGAGACGTCTGCTTCGGTCGACGAGTCTGCCGTTGTAACGTCTGCTTCAGTCGACGAGTCTGCCGTTGTGACGTCTGCTTCGGTCGACGAGTCTGCCGTTGTGACGTCTGCTTCGGTCGACGAGTCTGCCGTTGTGACGTCTGCTTCGGTCGACGAGTCTGCCGTTGTGACGTCTGCTTCGGTTGGCTGCTTCGGTCGACGAGTCGACCGGCGTTGAGACGTCTGCTTCGGTCGACGAGTCGACCGGCGTTGAGCCGTCTGCTTCGGTCGACGAGTCGACCGGCGATGAGCCGTCTGCTACGGTCGACGAGTCGACCGCCGTTGAGACGTCTGCTTCGGTCGACGAGTCGACCGCCGTTGAGACGTCTGCTTCGGTCGACGAGTCGACCGGCGTTGAGACGTCTGCTTCGGTCGACGAGTCTGCCGGCGTTGAGACGTCTGCTTCGGTCGACGAGTCTGCCGTTGTGACATCTGCTTCGGTCGACGAGTCTGCCGTTGTGACGTCTGCTTCGGTCGACGAGTCTGCCGTTGTGACGTCTGCTTCGGTCGACGAGTCTGCCGTTGAACGTCTGCTTCGGTCGCGAGACCGGAGCCGAAGCGTCGAGGTCTGCAGCAGCCGAAGCGTCGAGGTCTGCAGCAGCCGAAGCGTCGAGGTCTGCAGCAGCCGAAGCGTCGAGGTCTGCAGCAGCCGAAGCGTCGAGGTCTGCAGCAGCCGAAGCGTCGAGGTCTGCAGCAGCCGAAGCGTCGAGGTCTGCAGCAGCCGAAGCGTCGAGGTCTGCAGCAGCCGAAGCGTCGAGGTCTGCAGCAGCCGAAGCGTCGAGGTCTGCAGCAGCCGAAGCGTCGAGGTCTGCAGCAGCCGAAGCGTCGAGGTCTGCAGCAGCCGAAGCGTCCAGGTCTGCAGCAGCCGAAGCGTCGAGGTCTGCAGCAGCCGAAGCGTCGAGGTCTGCAGCAGCCGAAGCGTCGAGGTCTGCAGCAGCCGAAGCGTCGAGGTCTGCAGCAGCCGAAGCGTCGAGGTCTGCAGCAGCCGAAGCGTCGAGGTCTGTAGTAGCCGAAGCGTCGTGGTCTGCAGATGGCAAGACCAGATGAGCCAGAGCGGTCGGCGAGACCTGAAGAACCGGAGCAGGTGGAGAAAGGGCTTGTGCCCCACGTCGATCTCTCCTTCTGCGGCGGCGAGAAGCAGGGCCGGCAAGTGAGACACAGTTGACACCCACTGAGCAAGATGGCTCCAGATCCGAGGGCGAGACCCAGGGTCGCAAATCGCCACTATGCAGGTTATGCAAGGCATATGGGTGCTGCCCTACAGGGGGCGCCAAAACCGTCTCTAGAAAAAATGTTTTTCTAGCAGGCATCTTCTTTAACTGCATGAAATGATCAATAACAGGGAAACAGCACTGCTTAGGCGCCCCCCCCCCCTGCTCCCTCACCTCCCTCCTCCTATCTCTCTGCTCTCCCTTCACACACAGGTGCTGTGAACACGCACCCCTAGAGAATGCACACAGGCACGTTATTTATTTATTTATTTATTTATTTTTTCACTCGTGCACTTGACTTTGGAGCGGCAGAAAAACTATCCAGGGTGCAAAACAGGAAAAGGAAGTTGTTGGAAGGATGAAAAAAAAGCCTTTCAATGTGGTTAAAAGATATTAGGTAAGTACTGTCCCATATTTGGCTGTTAAATAAATGTTGCCTCCCCTAAAGACGTGATTTGTTTAATATTTTTATGAATATTTTATACATGTCCCACACATCCACACACTAAGTGTAAGAATGACCTAAATAAAACTCAGGAAACATTAACACAAGCTAAACTGTTGTGGTGGCAGTTCCCAGCTATGTTCCAATGCAGTGCTGCAATTTATTCACTCATATGTACATTTATTATTATTGATTCTTTAATTAAAGATGAGTTGTACAAGTTTATGTGTGTATCAGACAAATTAGTCCTCAGTGTCACTATAGCCCTGAGACTCAAAAAGGTTGGTGACCCATGTTCCCAACCTTTTTGGCAGAGGGACACCTGAGTTTAAATGTCTTATTTAATATCACTACAGTGGTGTGTGTTTGTGATGTATCTGGTAAGTCAGATTAGATGAAATGTACAGTCAGTAACTGTTATCCAACAAGGAGATCATTTAAATTAAAGTTTCATTTCTATTGTGGTTTGACTGCTGTATTTTTAAACCTACTTAACACAAA
>JBBPBX010064769.1:0-10919 GCA_038048925.1 Garcialebias charrua | reverse complement strand
CACTGTAAGTAAACTCTTCAAACTGTTATGTGCTTGTTTGTGCAGATGAAAGTGGGAATTACGGTTGATTGGCAGAGAGTTCACTTCAGAGAAATTAAAATTTTAACCCTACGATTCGCACTTACTACGAACTGTTTTCTTCTGCTCTTTAAACTGTTTGCTTAGCGTTGTATTCTGGTCGTTTGTGGGTTTCACATGCTTTATTTTAAGTGTTTTATTTGAGCCACGTGACCCCACCGTGTTGTGCTAACTGCTAGCTCAAAAGCTAAGAGGCGAGTCATCCTAGTTTTAAACTGTGTTTCTGTTTCTTGACTTTGTTCTAGTGCTTCCTTGCTGGCTCTTGTTTTGAGCTTCATTCTTTGATGTGTTTTAAATTACGTGAATCACTGTTGCATGGTTCTGCCAGGTTCTTCGGGTTTGTGCTAAGCTAATAGATTTGGTTCGGATCGACTCGGATTGAATTCACATTAAGCTGAAATCAGGAGAGTGGTTTTAAACCGTGTTATTTATTCATTTATTTTTCTCTGCCCTTTGTTGATTTTTAGTTATTTTTCAGGACTTCTTGTTTCAATGTATTGAGAGCTAGCTTTCACTAGCGTTAGCTTAACAGGCCTGGGGCCTGTGTGCCAGAAGTGACTGCTTCGTTTGTAGATAATGATACATTTAACAAATGTTCTCATGTCGGTTCTGGAGGAGAGGTTCTGGTCTGAAAGCTCGACTCTGTGCTTTTGAAAAACCATTACTGTAACTAGCCAGGCGCCCGTAGGCTGCACAGAGCTAAGTGTAGCTATAGCTAGCTCACGTTAGCAGTCACAACATGGCTGCCGACAACAACAGCTCCCTGCGTGAACACTCTCTAAGCGCTAGAAAAGAATTGTGTTGGCAGATTAATTTAAATAAAAACGGTCCAGTGGTTTAGTTATCATTAGTTCTAAAAACTCATAAATTAGGGTAGGTGAGTAATGAACAATTCTACAATTCTGTCTAATCCTGTACTTACAGTAGTTTGTCTGATCGTATTAAATGTGTGAAATTGTATTAATGGATATGTTGTGATTGAACTGTTTCACAGTTAGCTTTAATCCATAAACCTAAGTGAAGATGTACCTATGTTTTTATCACTAGATTTCATGACACACACCAAGCTGTCCTGCATGAAGATGCCTGGATTTTTCAGACCCTGCACAGTGAGTGTCATTAAATAATTAACATTACATCTGTGTATTAGGTGAACAGCTCATCAAACATGCTTAAGGACTTTCTCTTGTTCAAACTGAGTTATTTCAGTAATTCCTTTCAAAAAGTGCAACTTGTAACAAGAGGCTGTGCAGAGCAGAATGTTAAGGTTTGTCACCAAGGTCTCTGCAGCTCCTCCAGGATCTGCTGGTGCACCAGAAGAACCTACTCCAGCCAGTCCTCCTACAGCAAGCCAGGAGGAGTCCATGGACAGCTCACCCTCTCCCCAGTAAAAGACGCCTCCCCGCTCCCTCCCTCCAGGTACAGTAATGAAATGTTATTTTTTATTTTTCTGAGTTGTGTCATGTTACACACAGTAACTTCATCTGTTAATCAATTTGTATCTGCTCATGTTCACAGCCTGCTGCTCCTCCTCCACCAGCTCCACCATCCCATCACTGACCTGCCCACCTTCACATACCACCACAGCATCGTCAGAAAGGTACAGCAAAGACATGTCAATGTTTTTTCCTTTATTTTTTGTTTTATGCTACATCTACTGTAATATCACCTCTCTCTCGACAGCCTCCAAAGCGTCACGCCCCCCTGGTCCATCCACACATGTGTACCACACCACACAGGTAAGGAGAAGTTGTTGCTGTCTGTGTTTTCATTTCTGCAGATGTTGACGCACATGTTCATTTTTGTGTTGCTGTAATTTCTACACAGCTCACATCGTGGACTTTCCTCATGGATGGACAAGTGTCCTCTCTGTCCTGCCTGCCTGCCTCCCTCCCACTAGCACCTCTGCATCTACACAGTGCACCACACCAATCATGTAAGGACAAGATATTTTTCATTTTCATGTTGTCTTTACAGGCAGTTCATTGTCCAGCTGAAAGTGCACATGTTCATTTTTGTGTTGCTGTAATTTCTACACAGCTCACATCGTGGACTTTCTGTTTTGATCTTACTGCCGTAGATTTCCATGACACACACCAAGCTGTCCTGCATGAAGATGCCTGGATTTTTCAGACCCTGCACAGTGAGTGTCGTGAAATAATTAACATTACATCTGTGTATTAGGTGAACAGCTCATCAAACATCCTAACATGCTTAAAGGTCCATTCACATGATTTTTTTTACTATTCATAAAATTGCTCAAAATATATATATATATATATATATTAACATTTAAATATGTTCGTTTTTGAAAACAAAATGATAAATCACTTTAATTTTGCTTTAAAAGTGATTTTGAACTTCAAGCCGTGTTTAATCATGGGAAAACCGATTACACACGAACGCACCATCTGTGACGTGGTGAGAGGCAGAGGGCTCTGGTCTCTTTAATAGCGGACAATTTAAAACAATGAATTTATCAATCTATGTGAAGATTTGAGCTATTTGTCTTCATTTTGGGAAGCAGAAAATTGTTTGGGTGATGGAACAAGAAACAACAGGATCTAATTTAGGTCTGATGCTGTATCAGACTGACCTTCATGTGGAGCTGCTCATACCTGCGCACTGTGACAAGCCCAGAGCTCTGCACGGTGTAATGTCACAGATGGTGCGTTCGTGTGTAATCGGTTTTCCCATGATTAAACACGGCTTGAAGTTCAAAATCACCTTTAAAGCAAAATTAAAGTGATTTATCATGTTGTTTGCAAAAACGATATATTTTGAGCAATTTTATGAATAGTACCGGTAAACTAATCATGTCAGCGGACCTTTAAGGACTTCATTTCATTTATTTATTTATTTAAGTTAGGACAATGCATATTAATCAACATAACAGCAGTTAGCATCAATGTAAATATGCCGGAGTTAGCACAATAGCTAATTTTCATCCGTTGTCCTAAGGCAGGTAAGAATAAGAAACGTCCCATAAAACAAAAGAGCGGAGAAAAATACAAACATCACCTATATAGCTCATAACACAACATAAAATTACAATAAAAATATGATGCCATAAGAAAATAGACAAAGTAATCTACACATGAGTGCACTTCTGATTAGTTTTCAGCCAAAGTTTCAAAGAGTTTTTAAAACCAGAGTAGGTGCCACAGTTCCTGATGGAAACTGGCAGTGTGTTCCATGACTGCGTGCCTCTGATGGACACCACCATTTGGCCAAATTTAGTCCTGCGCCGCTGCACATCACAATCTTCTCTGGTCAGTGCTCTTGTGTTTACTGTACTTGTTTTTTTACTTATAAAATATATTAAAGGAGGAGGAGCAAGTCCATTTAAAACTTTAAAAATCAGGCAAACGTCCATAAAAATCTGATAGCTATTAAAATCCAAAATGTTGTACTTATTTATGATGTTGCAGTAATGATACTGTATTGGCTTTTTGTCAAAAAATTTCAGTGTTTTCTTAAAAAGAGACTTTAGGGGCTTCATGACGATCTCTGAAGTGTGAGACCATGTGGTATAACAATAGGCTACTGTATATGGCTGAAGATCATGGCATGCATGTAGGCCTTTGCTGATTCTGTTGTCAGAGAAGGTCTTATATGTTTGAAGTTTGCCAGATTAAGTTTAATTATATGTGAAATTCTCTTTACATGTTGCTTGAAATTTAGATTGGAATCAAAAATGACTCGGAGGTATTTAAATTGTTCAACCACATCTAATGTCTCGCCATTGACCAACACAGATGGATGCTCATCATCTGTTGGCAGCCGAGAGAAAAACATACAGACTGGTGCTGGTCATACAAGTAGAATATCATGAAAAGGTTGATTTATTTCAGTAATTCCTTTCAAAAAGTGCAACTTGTATATTATATTCATTCATTACACACAGACTGATATATTTCAAATGTTTATTTCTTCTAATGTTGATGATTATAACTGACAACTAATGAAAACCCTAAATTTGATTAGAATATTACTTAAGACCAATAAAAAAAATAAAAAAATAATTTTAGAAATGTTGACCAACTTAAAAGTATGAACATGAAAAGTATGAGCATTTACAGCATCAATACTTAGTTGTGGCTCCTTTTGCCTGGATTAATGCAGTAACGCGGCGTGGCATGGAGTCCATCAGTCTGTGTCACTGCTCAGGTGTTATGAGAGCCCAGGTTGCTCTGATAGTGGCCTTCAGCTCTTCTGAATTGTTGGCTCTGGTGTATCACATCTTCTTCTTCACAATACTTCAAAGATTTTCTATGGGATTATGGTCAGGCGAGTTTGCTGGTCAGTTAAGAACAGGGATACCATGGTCCTTAAACCAGGTACTTGTAGCTTTGGCACTATGTGCAGGTGCCAAGTCCTGTTGGAAAATTAAATCTGCAAGAATAACCTGGGCTCATAACACCTGAGCAGTGGCACAGACTGATCGACTCCATGCCACGACGCATTGCTGCAGTAATCCAGACAAAAGGAATCTTAACTAAGTATTGGTGCTGTACATGCTCATACTTTTCATGTTCATACTTTTTAGTTGGTCAACATTTCTAAAAATCCTATTTTTTTCCCCAGTGGTCTAAGTAATATCCCAATTTTCTGAGATACTGAATTTAGGGTTTTCATTAGTTATCAGTAAAAACCATCAACATTAAAAGAAATAAACATTTGAAATATATACCATACCACTTTATTTTTAGAGCACTTAAACAGACACAAGGCCAACCAAAGTGCTGTACAATAGAAACAAACAAGCAAAGCAGACAGGAAAACAAAAAATAAAAACAAAATATAGATAGAAATAGCAACAGAAACTAACTAAAATGGTGAACAGTGTATATTACAGAGAGGATCAAAACAAATGACAGTGTTAAAGTAGGGCTGGACGATATGGCCAAAATTTTTATCACGATATAGTTCTTAATTTCGGTCGATAACGATATAATTCGATATCGATATAAACAATATAAAAGCCTTAAACTATAAACTATTCAAATAAATTAATGTTCTCCTTGTATTTGTATTTAGCCTCCAAAAAGATGGAAATCACCATCAAATAAACAAACTTCTCAACCCAATAATTCTCAGTCGGGTCATCTGGACAGTTTTTTTATAGACACGTTTCATCCTCCATCCAATTTCTATAAAAAGAAACTGTCCAGATGACCCAACTGAGAATTATTGGATTATTGAGCATGAACTTTCTTGCCATAAAATTCTCAACTGTGTCAATATTAGTTTTAACTTTAAACATATTTAAAATTTACAGCATTGAAATTCATAGTTAAAACTTTTGGGTGTTATTTATAAGAAGCTGACATAGAAATCTCATGGAAATTACTTAAGAATAAAAATAACAAAATCAATTGCATTATTGTATAAAGTAAAATAGTTTTTGAATGACAAAGTTTTGAATATATTGAATAATGTAATGATTGTTCCATATTTAATCTGTTGTGAAGTTTGGGGAAAAGCATGTAAAACTATTACAAACCCTGTTTTTTTTGTTTTGTTTTTAAAGAGCTATAAGAATTATTAGTAGGAAGTGCTATGGTCACCCAACAAATATTTCATCAGTTTAAATTATTAAAATTTTATGATTTGGTTGAACATAGTATTTTACAAGTCATGTATAAAACTGAAAAAAAATTACCCCCCAAATATTCAATTAAAATTTGTTTAAAGTTATTAAACCCTGAAGGGAATGTAAATGTTTGTAAAACCTCCATTTAGGACTAGTTTGTGTTAAGATCTCAAAAGGTAACCCAGTTGGTAACGAGACCCAGAACGACACAAGACAAAAAGGTGCAAGTAACAGTGTTTATTATTTACAGTGGGGAATTACTATTTACAAATATACAAGGGTCCTCTGGGTTTCCTGGAAGATGAAAAAACAGACAGTCAGATGGGTTTGATCAGAAAAGTCTTCCAGGGTAATTGATCCTGTTTGTTTGTTGTTGTGTTTCCTTACGGATGAAGAGAGGAGGATGGTCCCAGAGAGTCCTTAAGTCCTTGAGATGGAGTCCCAGAGGGCGAGTGAGGCAGGCAAGTGGCTGGAGGGCAAAGCACGACAAGCAAAGAGCTGGAACCAGGAGAATCCGAGGGCTGAGAACAAAACAAGCACAGGGTAAGTTTCTCTCAATAGACTCACAAACTGGCTAGAGGCATAAATACCAAGTATGGCATAGAATGCTTCAGCAAAGAGCAGAACTCGACTGCAGCCTTAAGTAGAGGTGTAGCTCGTCAGGTGGATGACCGTCAGCTGTGGACAATTGGCGGCCATCTTGGAGCTGCAGCAGGTGCCACTCTTACAGTTTGAAGGAGCTGAGTTGTAAATCAGGAAACAGGATTGTGTTGACTTGATATCACCATAAACATTTCTAAAACTATTTATATGTTTTAAAAGATGATTAAATCAAAGTTGTTGGGAAGGTGTGGTGCAGGTGAAGTGAAGGTTGTTGTTTGTTTGTAGTTATTTTGTATTTTTTAAACAAGGGGCAGATATTATAACACTATTTTCGTCTTTCTGCACATTTTCATTCAGTGTTTTTTTTCTTCTGATGAATTTGTTTTATTTAGAATTAAAAAACATGCAGCGCTGGGGCTGTTTGTTTACGTCGTGGTTTCAGGGAAACGTTGGCTCAAACTTTATTGTTCTTCATCTTCTGACTCTCATCATATTCTATTGAGTGGAAACTCTTCAGATTAAACAAGTTAGATGTTCCCACCGCTAGTTAGAACGACTCCGTCACGTTTTGCAAAATAAAGAAACCGCGTAAGACTCGCTGCAGATGAGACCTGCAGTTTAACAAAACCGAACTACGTCCACACCTACGAATTAGTCTTTCCTCTCATCAGTGATGTCGTCTGCTTTCTCTTCGCTTGTGAAACTTTGTTCAGTCACATTCTGACGGTCATGAGCACTCGTTTGACTCGTTTTGAAGCGAAAACTTAACGCGCTTTGGAGACTAGCTTAGCTTTTAGCCTGCTACCGCTAACGCCTGCTGCTGGACTGAGCGCTGCGTAACAACGACGTCACCACCCACGTTTTGTGTCACAGCTTTTTCTGTCCGGGCGGGTTGTTGAAGCAGCCGCTCCAACCCGAACAGAAACAGAAAAACGTCAGTGAAACGTTGTAAAATCCTATCGAAATATCGAAAATATGCTTAAACTTTATATCATCGTTATTGAATAAAAGTATATTGCGATATTTATCGTTATTGAATTATCGTCCAGCACTATGTTAAAGGCGAGAGAATAGAAGTGGGTTTTTACGCGAGACTTAAATACTGTGAGTGAGGGAGCCTACCTGACACTCAGTGGCAACTCATTCCACAGTCTTGGACCTGCAACTGAGAAGGCCCTGTCACCTCTGAGTAGTGCTGGACGATAATTCAATAACGATAAATATCGCGATATACTTTTATTCAATAACGATGATATGAAGTTTAAGCATATTTTCGATATTTCGATAGGATTTTACAACGTTTCATTGACGTTTTTCTGTTTCTGTTCGGGTTGAAGCGGCTGCTTCTACAACCCGCCCGGACAGAAAAAGCTGTGACACAAAACGTGCGTGGTGATGTTGTTATTACGCAGCGCTCACTCCAGCAGCAGGCGTTAGCGGTAGCAGGCTAAAAGCTAAGCTAGTCTCCAAAGCGCGTTAAGTTTTCGCTTCAAAACGAGTCAAACGAGTGCTCATGACCGTCAGAATGTGACTGAACAAAGTTTCACAAGCGAAGAGAAAGAGACGACATCACTGATGAGAGGAAAGACTAATTTGTCGGTGTGGACGTAGTTCGGTTTTGTTAAACTGCAGGTCTCATCTGCAGCGAGTCTTACTCGGTTTCTTTATTTTTCAAAACGTGACAGAGTCGTTCTAACTAGCGGTGGGAACATCTAACTTGTTTAATGTGAATAGTTTCCACTCGATATAATATGATGAGAGTCAGAAGATGAAGAACAATAAAGTTTGAGCCAACGTGTCCCTGAAACTACGATGTAAACAAACAGCCCCAGCAGCGCTGCATGTTTTTTAAATTCAAAATAAAACAAATTCATCAGAAGAAGAAAAAACACTGAAAAGGTGCAGAAAGACGAAAATAGTGTTATAATATCTGCCCCTTGTTTAAAAAATACAAAATAACTACAAACAAACATCAACCTTCATTTCACCTGCACCACACCTTCCCAACAACTTTGATTTAATCATCTTTTAAAACATATAAATAGTTTTAGAAATGTTTATGGTGATATCAAGTCAACACAATCTTGTTTCCTGATTTACAACTCAGCTCCTTCACACTAGTTCTAAATGAAGATTTTACAAACATTTACATTCCCTTCAGGGTTTAATAACTTTAAACAAATTTTAATTGAATATTTGGGGGGTATTTTTTTTTAGTTTTATACATGACTTGTAAAATACTATGTTCAACCAAATCATAAAATTTTAATAATTTTAACTGATGAAATATTTGTTGGGTGACCATAGCACTTCCTACTAATAATTCTTAAAGCTCTTTTTTATAAAATAAAAACAGGGTTTGTAATTGTTTTGTATGCTTTTCCCCAAACTTCAATACAACAGATTAAATATGGAACAATCATTACATTATACAATGTATTCAAAACTTTGTCATTCAAAAACTATTTTACTTTATACAGTAATGCAATTGATTTTGTTATTTTTATTCTTTAAGTAATTTCCATGAGATTTTTATGTCAGCTTCTTATAAATAACAACACCCAAAAGTTTTATTTAATTAACTATGAATGTCAATGTTGTAAATTTTAAAGATGTTTAAAGTTAAAACTATTAATATTGACACAGTTGAGAATTTTATGGCAAGAAAGTTCATGCTCAATAATCCAGGTACCAAATCCAATAATTCTCAGTTGGGTCATCTGGACAGTTTCTTTTTTATAGAAACTGGATGGAGGATGGAGGGTGAAATGTTTCTATAAAAAATAAACTGTCCAGATGACTCAAATGAGAATTATTGGGTTGAGAAGTTTATGTTTATTTGATGGTGATTTCCATCTTTTTGGAGGCTAAATACAAATACAAGGTGAACATTAATTTATTTGTATAGTTTATAGTTTTTTTTTAGGCTTTTATATTGTTTATATCGATATCGAATTATATCGTTATCGACCGAAATTAAGAACTATATCGTGATAAAAAATTTGGCCATATCGTCCAGCCCTACCTCTGAGCTTCTTTCTCTTTGTGTTTTTTTTTTTTCCAGTCTGGGACAGAGATAGCAGTTGACTTCTTCCGCTTCAGGGAAATTTGCCAGATCACCTACAGCAAAGAAGTCTGTGATGACTGAACTCTGAACTTTTCCAGGGACAGGTGGGAGCAGGTCCAAGAAGAGCTTGTTGTGAGTAATGAGGAAAAATACAGCCACACTGCTGCTACTGTTGTTATTAAGATAATTTTCTCCACCGCTGGAGATATTCACTGCAACTAGATCTGTGCTTTTAGCAGAAAATGTGGACAAGTTGGTCTTTTTGGACAAAAACTTAAAACTTGATTAGTTAGATTGTAAACAGTCTGTTGCTGCTTATTGTTCTGACTGTTATTGTATTTATTAAGATTTTTATTATTGTTAGTATAGTTTATTTATTGTAAAGAATGCCGTTTATTTAGATTAAAGATTAAATTAAGATTGTATTACACATTAAACTGTATTCTGAATTTGACAGTAATTTAATAAGCGTTTGTCTTTGCTCAGGCTGGGCGCGTGCCCAAGAGTATAGCAGATCAGGGAACTCCACCTCAGCTGCCTTTCTGGACTCACCTGCCCCTCCTCACTCACCTGTAGCAGCACCACCAGCGACTTCTGCATCACCTGACCCTCCAGCATCACCAGCACCTTCTGCATCACCTGCCCCTCCATAAAGGTAACATTTTTATTTTTATTTTTTATATAACTCGGCTGCCTCTCCTGACTCACATGTCCCTCTTCACTCACCAGCACCTTCTGCATCACCTGCCCCTCCATAAAGGTAAGGACTTTTTTATTTTCTTTTTTATTTTATTTCTTTTTTTATATATAACTCGGCTGCCTCTCCTGACTCACCTGTCTCTCTTCACTCACCAGCACCTTCTGCATCACCAGTACCCTCCACCTCAGCTGCCTTTCTGGACTCACCTGCCCCTCCTCACTCACCTGCACCAGCATCAACATCACCTTCTGCATCACTTGCCCCTCCACCTCAGCTGCCATTTTGGACTCACCTGCCCCTCCTCACTCACCTGCACCAGCATCAACATCACCTTCTGCATCACTTGCCCCTCCACCTCAGCTGCCATTTTGGACTCACCTGCCCCTCCTCACTCACCTGCACCAGCATCAACATCACCTTCTGCATCACTTGCCCCTTCACCTCAGCTGCCATTTTGGACTCACCTGCCCCTCCTCACTCACCTGCACCAGCATCAACATCACCTTCTGCATCACTTGCCCCTCCACCTCAGCTGCCATTTTGGACTCACCTGCCCTTCCTCACTCACTTGCCCCTCCTCACTCACCTGCAACTTCTGCAAGTCCCTCCCAATAAGCCTTTCTCCCTCCCCTGCAACACCCCTTCCATAAAAGTAAGGACATTTTCTTCTCTTTTTTTAGAATACAGTGTACAGTAAACTGGAAATTGTGTTAAAAATATGGACATTATAGATGGTCTATTAAATTTATAAAACAAAGTTCTTAATTAATTGGAGCCTTTTAAGTGCATATATATATATATATATATATATATATATATATATATATATATATATGTATATATATATATAGTATATATATAGTATATATATGTAT
>JBBPBX010064768.1:0-15369 GCA_038048925.1 Garcialebias charrua | reverse complement strand
ATTCAATAAAGGAAACTGTGTATTTAAACAATATAAATATAAAAAGGCAAAAAAAGGGAGAGAAATCCGCCATTAATCTAAGAAAAAAAAATGAATTTTCGCCATGCACCCCCCCCTTCCTTGTTGGCAAATGGTTTAGTCCAATGCAGGGGTGCTCATTACGTCGATCGCGATCTACTGGCGGATCGCAGCGTGACATTAAAAAAAAAATTTGTCAGCCTATCAAACATCCTGTCACTTGATTGACATACAGGGCAGCCATTTACAACCCTCATTCTCTCGAACCAGGTCAGAGATTTTCGGGGACACACAACAGCTTAGGTCAAAATACTATCATTTTAAAGCCACAGAACTATAGTTCATAACTTCTTATCTGGCAACCCGACTGACATGGACACTACAGCATTTTCCATGTAAACCAGCTTATTTTTTGTTTATTACCCCAATAAATATTGAAAAAACACTAAAGACCCAGGATTAGATTAAAAACATTACAATTGGCAAAAGATAAAGGGGGATGGGGCCTTCCTTCCCTTAGAGATTACTACTGGGCAGCACAGCTGAGGTCTATGATCTGTTGGTGCAATCCCTCATATAAAGCCCAATGGAAGAACATCGAAGAGGCCCTGACCTCCACCCCCTTACAAGCACTCATAGCAGACAGTGACCTACAAAATGCTATAAAAAATATAGATAACCCTTGGATCAAGCTGACTCTGAAAACGTGGAAAACTGTAATAAAAACATACAAATTAGAAGATGATCTAGTAATTTTAAAGTGGTGTGCATATGATACACAATTTACTCCAAATAAATTGGACAATAGATTCAAGGAATGGACACAGAAAGGATTAACAGCTGTGTGTAAAATGATAAAAGACAACACACTACAAAGTTTTGAATGGATTAAAGAAAAATACTTTTTAGAAGCACATGATTTTTTTCGTTATCTACAGGTAAGACATTTTGTCAATGATAAAATAAAAAAAATATCAGAGTTGAGCAAACCACTGTTGAGCCAGTTTAAAGAGGCATATGACTCAAACAAACAGAGAGGCATTATCTCAGGTCTTTACAAAGGACTTGTAAATATGAAAGCACATTCAACATTATATGTCAAAACAAAATGGGAAATGGAGGGAGAAATACATATAACAGAGGAAGAGTGGAGAACAATTTGGGAGTATCAGTGGAAATGTAGCAGCTCATTGAGATGGAGGGAATTTGGGTGGAAAAGCTTGATAAGATATTTCATTACACCCTACCAAAAATCCCACTATAAAGGTAATTCTCCAGCTTGTTGGAGAAATTGTGGAAATAACATTGGAAATCATTATCATATTTTTTGGGGCTGTCAAGTAATTAGAACCTATTGGAGGGAGATACATCAAGTAATACAAGATGTAATTGGATATCAACTGCCTTTAGAAAGTAAAGTTTTGTTTTTTGGACTCATGCCTGAAGGTTGCTCAAAGATGGACAAATACCTAATTAATATTTTATTAGTGGCGTGCAAAAAAGCCATCACGAAACATTGGCTTTCACTGGAGAGCCCAACAGTGAACATATGGATGGACATTACAATGGACATATACAGGATGGAGAGAATAACTGCAGAAGTAAACGATGAAAAGGACCGATTTATTCTACGCTGGAAGAAATGGATGGTTTATATAAAATCATATAGACCAGATATAGACCTAGTAATTTCTGAATGATTGTAACAAAAAACCACTTTTACTCCTTTTATATTAAGGTTTTTGTATTTTATTTTGATTTGTTTTGTTCCCATTGTTTGTTTTTTATTATTAGTTTTGATTTATTATTATTATTTTTTGTTTCTTTATTTCTATTGTTAAGGACATTTAAATAGATAATTTACAAATAATTGAAGTGTTAAATGTTAATTATGTTAAATATATGTATAAATGTCAATAAAAACATGTAAATAAAAAAAAATAAAATAAAAAAAGATAATGATAAAAAAAAAAAAGAAAAAACACTAATGTTTCCACAGGTTGTTCTCGTGTAAACGGGGCCTTATAGTAGGTAGATCACTTTGCACAATACAGTACATGTTAATATACTTCATTTATTTTTCTTTTTTGCATACATGTTGTATTTTAGATTTCTCATCTCTTGTATTAAGAGACAACAAACCAATGTTTAGGCGTAATTTTATTCATTAAAGTATTTATTCTCCTTGCAAACTGTTTTCTTTTTAAGCTCTAAGATTTTGGGAAGGTGTTTTACCAGATTATCAGTGACACTGACCACAGCAATCTATGAATACAAGCCAAACTGAAATTTAGACAATATGTAGAGGGGACCTATTTTGCAAAATTCTCATTTTGACACTTGTCATTATTTGTCGTCTATTGTACTGTAGATGGAACCCATTAAATTTTTTATAAGAGTAATGAGTGTCACTTTTGGACTGATTAATATTACTATTAAAGGTGGTGTATGTAACATTGTAATGTAGTCTAACTTTTCAAACAATATATTTTTAACATATTTCTTCACTCTGTCACTATCTACTGACAGACTGATTTTAGACAAAGTAATCTCTGAAAAAAACTATAGTCCCCTTGCTTCTCTATCAGCATTTATAAAAACACTGAAAACACAAGAGTGACCAGGACACTGACAGCCAATAAAAACAGAGTTGTTTGTCACGCCCCAACCCACGCCCCCACCTGTCCCAGCCGCAGCTCGTTCTCATTCAAAGGATTGCAAAGCGATGCAGGACTGTTTTTTATGTGACACAAAATGTATTAAATATCCCTTCTTTATCCCAGAGCTGGACTTTTATTTAGTTTTTTTGCCAAAAGTCAAGTGATCGCTTCATCCTTCACTGACGAGGAAATGGATTTGTCACGACTCACGAGCGAATTAAAACATGTCCAACGTTGCTTCGTGAACCTCTGCTGATGTCTTCTGGTTTTTGTGTTGTAGGATGAGTGATTCGTGGTTTTATTATATTTTTAAACAGTTATATTATCATATAAACACAGAAATTCGGAGCGCAGAGACAGGAGGAGGTGGAGCATTCCAGACATTCCAGACCATCGCTGACAGACATGAGGAAGTCACGAGCGAATTAAATCATGTCCAAACCAGAGGCCGCCGCCACTAGAGGGCGCTAGGGGCGCCGCCCCTCCTTGGAACTGCAGCTCTTCTTCTTCACCATTTGAAGATTATTATTATTTTTTTTATAAAAGTGAAATAATAAAATAAAAATATTTCGAAATGCATGCATATATGTTTTTAGTTGTGTAGGATAAATATTTTATGAGTAATCCGCTCATTCTCAATCAGTTCATCTGGACAGTTTCTTTTTTGTAGAAACGTTTCACCCTCACTCCAGAGGGCTTCGTCAGTCAGAGTAGTCCAAAGCACACTGAAGTTAAACCACCAAGTAAACAACTTAAGTGGACCAACCAGTTTGCTGTAGCCAAGATGGTTTCTGGGGGCTTGTCCCTCGTTGACTCCTCCCAGGCAGGCAGACATGTCCAAAGTGGTTCAAGACAAGAAAGTTCATTCTCAATAGTCCAGGTATCAAATCCGCTCATTCTCAATCAGTTCATCTGGACAGTTTCTTTTTTGTAGAAACGTTTCACCCTCACTCCAGAGGGCTTCGTCAGTCAGAGTAGTCCAAAGCACACTGAAGTTAAACCACCAAGTAAACAACTTAAGTGGACCAACCAGTTTGCTGTAGCCAAGATGGTTTCTGGGGGCTTGTCCCTCGTTGACTCCTCCCAGGCAGGCAGACATGTCCAAAGTGGTTCAGGACGAGCGGATTTGATACCTGGACTATTGAGAATGAACTTTCTTGTCTTGAACCACTTTGGACATGTCTGCCTGCCTGGGAGGAGTCGACGAGGGACAAGCCCCCAGAAACCATCTTGGCTACAGCAAACTGGTTGGTCCACTTAAGTTGTTTACTTGGTGGTTTAGCTTCAGTTTGCTTTGGACTACTCTGACTGACGAAGCCCTCTGGAGTGAGGGTGAAACGTTTCTACTAAAAAGAAACTGTCCAGATGAACTGATTGAGAATGAGCGGATTTGATACCTGGACTATTGAGAATGAACTTTCTTGTCTTGAACCACTTTGGACATGTCTGCCTGCCTGGGAGGAGTCAACGAGGGACAAGCCCCCAGAAACCATCTTGGCTACAGCAAACTGGTTGGTCCACTTAAGTTGTTTACTTGGTGGTTTAACTTCAGTGTGCTTTGGACTACTCTGACTGACGAAGCCCTCTGGAGTGAGGGTGAAACGTTTCTACAAAAAAGAAACTGTCCAGATGAACTGATTGAGAATGAGCGGATTTGATACCTGGACTATTGAGAATGAACTTTCTTGTTTTATGAGTAATGATTGTTTGTTTCAAAAAACGTTTTCTGATTGTGAGTGACGTACTTCCGGTTTCCCCGCTCGGCGCCGCCTGGGGGCTTTTCCCATGCTTTTCCATTGAATCTAATTATAACTAGCGGCCGCTAGCGGCCGTAGCTTATGTCCCATCTGTACAAAACTTTTGGACTGTACAGGTCGCATTTTCCGTCGCCCTCGAGCCTGGACTCGTCTCTTATCGCCACGGATCGCCAGCACTTCCGGTTCGAGCCGAGGAAGGAGGGGGAGCGGGGGACCATCTCTGTTTACAGTCAGAGCTGATCACACGGCCAACTAGCGACGTTGAAACAGCTGTAATTATTAATGGTGCCTTTCTACACAGGTAAGCAAGTAATAATTAGTGAGTTTAATAAATCGCTGAGCACACATGAGCAAAGTTTGAGCTGTTCTCATCTGTGTTCGGGACGTGGTGGTGTGTGTGGGTGGTTGTTGCAGTCACAGTAGCTAGTAGCTGTGCTCATGGTTGTGGTGTACTGCAACATTATAAAAGTTGCTACTTGCTAGTTATAAACCCGAATGTGTGAAGACGACTCCTGTCTGTCCATCTTCAGCTCATCATGAACTGTTTACTCCTCAGAGTGTCTGTGTTAGTTAACTTTTGTCTCGTTTCGTTTAGCAGCAGTTGCAAATTTTCTGATGAATAAATCTGAATGAATAAATAAACTTTAGTTTTAGTTTAGTTTAGTTAAACTTTATGTAACCCTTAATTAGTCAAGTCTTTTATTTTGGCGGGCCCACTTCCTGTGTTGCCCCAAACTCTGCCAACTTATTTAAAGCCCCGCCTCCTCCAGTGCACTGTTGAACTGCATCACCTGTTCACTGTGATTGTGGCTGGCTGTTTGGAGTCTTCATGGCAAAGTCATACAAATCTTTGCATCCACTGATTTGATTATTTGGTGAGTTTGTCATCTGAAAGCACTATTGTTTTAGCATGAAATGTCTGCTTGATTGCTTATTGGAGCGTTGTTTTATTAGAATTGTTGGTGTTTGTTACCTGGATCATCACCAGGATTACAACAGCTGATTATGGTTTAGTATGCTCCACTCTCTTCCAGAAGGTCGGGGTTTTTTTCTGCATTGTTTTCTCTTCCTTGATGGATCAGATCCTCTTTGGATCTAAGGATGGCGAGCTAGGAAAAGGACCAGAACTTTATAAACTTGGAACTTGATTCATTCAGAGCACATTTGTGTCTCACTGTGCATTTGTAATTGTCTGTTGTTTTTTTCTGCTTTTAAATCACTAATATATACACCTAAACTAAAACCATTGTCTCCTGTCCTCATTCACACCTCAGGCTCCTTAAAAGAACCATCTTCTGATGCTGCTCTTGTAGCTGCAGTTAGTTGCATAGCCCATAAATGTTACATAAATTTGGCGAGCTAGCCAGGAGCCTGAAGTTGTGAATGTTTTTTGAATACATTTTGTTTGCATTGAAATATGGATTTCTTTGACCAAATTGGTATCAATGTTGCTAATTCTGTCATCATTAGTGGTGTAACGAACACTCAAGCAGATGATGAGATCATATATTATTTGCGCAGCTATGGTGAAGTTAAGGTTTTTACTGTTACTGCAAGTGAGAGTCCATTTTATAAAAACCTGGCCGTTGAATTCATTAATTCTGCAGATTTGGAAAAGCTAAAATCGCTTTTACCATATGTTTACCAATCTGAGGCTGCAGAAGGTGTTATATTTGTTGTTAAATTACTTTCAAGAGAGTGCCATGCCACAACCACAGGGAACAAGACCCCAGTCCCTGATTACCTTTATGAACTGAAACGCATTTCCCAGCAGAGTGGACAATCATTTGATGATGTTTTGAGAGGAGTTTTTGAACAAATAAGTGCTCATTTAGGAATAGCAGCTACCGGAGGGGAGCCTGACGATGATGAGGACACAGTTGAAATACTGATGACTAACAGAGAATCCAGTCAGACTCAGCCGGTTACTCTTCCCTCAAACCCCTCGGTTCACTCCACCACCAACCAACAAGGATCACAAACTCGACCAAATCCAGCTCCACATGTGAGACCAAGAATTTCCCTCTCGGAGAATGATCTAAACCCTCCTGGGGTCCAGAGGGTTGTAGTTGAACACCTTGTGCACAGAGATGATGTAAATTTTCAACCTCTGCCTTCATTTAGACTACGTACCTTCTCAGGGAGGCTTCCAAAACCTCAGCATGAGGCAGATTATGAATCTTGGAAGTCTCAAATAGAACTTTTAAATGCAGATCCAAGTCTTGCCCCTTTGCATGTTACAAGGCGTATTTTGGAAAGTTTACTCCCTCCAGCTTCTGACCTCGTGAGGGGATTGGGACCCATTGCCTTGCCTTCAGCGTTTTTCCAAGTGTTGGATTCTGCATATGCTACTGTTGAGGACGGAGAAGAGTTGTTTGCAAAATTTTTAAACACGCTTCAGGATCATGGGGAACAACCATCTTCTTATCTGCAGAGACTCCAGTTGGCTCTCAGTACAGCAAACCCTCGACCTACGTCACCCGCGACCTACGGCAACTCAGACTTACGATTTTATCATATTTAATAAAAATATGATAAATAAATAAATAAATAAAAATTATTATTATTATTATTTTTTTTTAATGTTATTAATTTCATGTGTATAGCACTTTGTTGCAGCTGTGGTTGTTTTAAATGGCTTTATAAATAAAGTATAATTATTAATATTTCATTTTTAATTACAATTTGATCGTATTTACGCAACTTCCGGTCGTTTCCGGTCGCCATTTTACTACTGTACTGCGGTCAATGGAGCTCTAGACGCTCCTGTCAGCTGGCTTTAGAGGACCGTGTGTCCGTTCAGGGTTGCCTCATACGGATAAATTTGCTGGAAACACTCGGTCAACTCTGTGGACGTCTCAGACCCGGAGGAGCAGCCGCCGATCGCCCCCGTGATCGCTCTAACAACGCCGCCCGACATGCTAACGACAGCAGCTAACAGAGCAGCTAACACAGGCGAAGACACCGAGCCGACATGCCGCGGAGGGGCCATCTGCGGCCGGGAGCTCGCCGCAAATGTCCGCCTGGCAGTCGGGGGACACCGAGCTAACGCGGAGATACAAAGCCGACAGCCTTTTTGAATGAACTGACATGCTAACCAGTGCTTCTAATGGCGGGGCCTAACCGTAGCTAACGCCGAGCAGTTGTTTTGGATGGAGAAACATCGCGGAGAAACGGCTTTCAGTAAGTTTTTTTTTTTCTGGCTCCAAATATATGAAGTTAAGAAGCTAACAGTCATTCTTTTAAACAGTTTTGACCACGTGTGTGCGTGTGGAGCGTAAGGAAGCTGGGGGAGCTCGCACCCGAGCTGATGCTAAAAGACGAAGGCAGGCTTTGACCAGCTCAAAGTAAGACATTATATTTTTTATTTATTGTACAGTACTGTATTCATTTACTGTACAGTTCTGTGCATGTTCATGGCCTAGTATGTCTGCTTGTTCAGTCTCATGCCATTAAATATGTGTGCGGCGCTCCGTTAGCGGTATAGCCGCGACCTATGTCAGAAACGCGGACCTACGACAGGCAGGTGTTTTTGGTCCGCGAGGTACGACAAAATCGACCTAAGTCACACACGTAGGTCCCAATCCCTGACGTAACTCGAGGGCTTGCTGTACAGTGGTGAAGCGTGGTGGGATTCCAGCAACTGAAATGGACAAATATTTGTTAAAGCAATTCTGTAGAGGTTGTTGGGATAACAGCATAATTAACAAACTGCAACTAGAAAAGAAAAAAGACCAACCACCTCCTTTTTCAGAGTTTTTATTAACACTTCGAACAGAGGAAGACAGACAGTCGGCAAAAGAGATGTTAATGAAAAAACATATTCCACCAGTCAAGCATCGTGTTAATGTGCAAGCTCATACCACCAGTGCATGTTCATGTGGCCATCTGTCAGACTCAGGTGCCATTGAGGATTTGAGGAAGCAAATGCTTAAGCTTCAGAGTCAAATGTCAGCTTTGCTGTCCAAGGACTCCAAATCTGCTCAACCAGGAAATCAGCAGAAAAATCAGAAACCAAAATCTGGCCAAACCAGTAGTAGGCCAAAGTCCTGGTTCTGTTTTAAGTGTGGACAGGATGGTCACATTGCTCCCAACTGTTCCAGTCCACCAAATTCCAGCCTGGTTGAAGACAAACGCCGCCAGCTGAAAAACAAACAGCAGTCCTGGGAGAAAATTAAACCATCAAAACTAGAAGCAGTTCTTACTGAGGGACAAGTGGGAGCTACAACTAGTGAATGTCCCCACACCAAAGACTCACCTTCATATCTTCCATTACCTAAAGGATTAGTGGGCACAAGAAGTACTGGTGAGGTGAAGATTAAAGGAATACATTTTCATTGCCTCTTTGATACAGGTTCTCAAGTCACCACAATTACACATTCCTTCTATAATACCCATCTATCAGATCATAAAATAAAACCATTAAATGATCTCTTGGAGATAGAAGGTGCAAATGGTCAGATGGTGCCTTATATTGGATATGTGGAACTCTGTTTGACCTTTCCCTCTGAATTTACAGGAGAAGAGCTGGACATCAACACCTTGGCCTTGGTTGTCCCAGACCTGCGATCATCACAACCTTCTGTTCTGATTGGCACTAACACTTTAGATGTTGTGTATAATCAATGCTGTCATTCACAGTCTGAGTTCCATCCTGTGCCTTTTGGATATAGAGCAGTGCATAAAATTTTAGAAATAAGGCATAAGCTGACAACTGATGACTATCATGGCATTTTAAAAGTGCAGTCATCCATCCCACAGGTTGTTCCTGCTCAACAGACTGCTGTGTTGGAGGCTCTTCTCATATGTCCATTATTGCAAGGAGAAAAGGAAGTAATTATTCAGCATCCAACCTAGGGCTGGACGATATGGCCAAAATTTTTATCACGATATAGTTCTTAATTTCGGTCGATAACGATATAATTCGATATCGATATAAACAATATAAAAGCCTAAAAAAAACTATAAACTATACAAATAAATTAATGTTCACCTTGTATTTGTATTTAGCCTCCAAAAAGATGGAAATCACCATCAAATAAACATAAACTTCTCAACCCAATAATTCTCAGTTGGGTCATCTGGACAGTTTATTTTTTTATAGAAACGTTTCACCCTCCATCCAGTTTCTATAAAAAAGAAACTGTCCAGATGACCCAACTGAGAATTATTGGATTTGGTACCTGGATTATTGAGCATGAACTTTCTTGCCATAAAATTCTCAACTGTGTCAATATTAATAGTTTTAACTTTAAACATCTTTAAAATTTACAGCATTGAAATTTATAGTTAATTAAATAAAACTTTTGGGTGTTGTTATTTATAAGAAGCTGACATAAAAATCTCATGGAAATTACTTAAAGAATAAAAATAACAAAATCAATTGCATTACTGTATAAAGTAAAATAGTTTTTGAATGACAAAGTTTTGAATATATTGTATAATGTAATGATTGTTCCATATTTAATCTGTTGTATTGAAGTTTGGGGAAAAGCATGTAAAACTATTACAAACCCTGTTTTTATTTTATAAAAAAGAGCTATAAGAATTATTAGTAGGAAGTGCTATGGTCACCCAACAAATATTTCATCAGTTTAAATTATTAAAATTTTATGATTTGGTTGAACATAGTATTTTACAAGTCATGTATAAAACTAAAAAAAAAATTACCCCCCAAATATTAAATTAAAATTTGTTTAAAGTTATTAAACCCTGAAGGGAATGTAAATGTTTGTAAAACCTCCATTTAGGACTAGTTTGAAGGAGCTGAGTTGTAAATCAGGAAACAGGATTGTGTTGACTTGATATCAACATAAACATTTCTAAAACTATATGTTTTAAAATATGATTAAATCAAAGTTGTTGGGAAGGTGTGGTGCAGGTGAAGTGAAGGTTGTTGTTTGTTTGTAATTATTTTGTATTTTTTAAACAAGGGGCAGATATTAAAACACTATTTTCGTCTTTCTTCTGATGAATTTGTTTTATTTTGAATAAAAAAAACATGCAGCGCTGCTGGGGCTGTTTGTTTACGTTGTAGTTTCAGGGACACGTTGGCTCAAACTGTATTGTTCTTCATCTTCTGTTCTATCGAGTGGAAACTCTTCAGATTAAACAAGTGAGATGTTTCCACCGCTAGTTAGAACGACTCCGTCACGTTTTGAAAAATAAACAAACCGAGTAGACTCGCTGCAGATGAGACCTGCAGTTTAACAAAACCGAACTACGTCCACATTGTGATGTCGTCTGCTTTCTCTTCGCTTGTGAAACTTTGTTCAGTCACATTCTGACGGTCATGAGCACTCGTTTGACTCGTTTTGAAGCGAAAACTTAACGCGCTTTGGAGACTAGCTTAGCTTTTAGCCTGCTACCGCTAACGCCTGCTGCTGGACTGAGCGCTGCGTAACAACGACGTCACCACGCACGTTTTGTGTCACAGCTTTTTCTGTCCGGGCGGGTTGTTGAAGCAGCCGCTTCAACCCGAACAGAAACAGAAAAACGTCAATGAAACGTTGTAAAATCCTATCGAAATATCGAAAATATGCTTAAACTTCATATCATCGTTATTGAATAAAAGTATATCGCGATATTTATCGTTATTGAATTATCGTCCAGCACTAATCCAACCTCATTCTCCCTACCTGGTGGTTTGATAGTAAAATCCATCCTTATTGATCTACCTCCTGTACAGCCTGCTTCCTTGCCAGTGGTGATCACTAATGAATCTGATCATGACATTGTGATTCCAGCCAGAACAGCCATCGCTGAAGTCAGTACCATCCAGACTGTTCTTCACAAAGAGCAGAGTGTGCATCAACCTTCCCAGAGCGCAGAGCCAAAGCCAACCAAGTTGAACTACAACTTTGGAGATTCGCCGCTCTCAACTGAATGGAAGCAACGTATAACAACCATGCTCAATAGTATGTCAGATGTTTTTTCCAAGCATGATCTTGATTTTGGTCGTGTAGATAAGGTTAAGCATGAGATCAATCTGTCTGATCCCACTGCTTTTAAACAGCGACCAAGACCCATCCACCCCCAAGATGTGGATGCTGTGCGTAAACACATTCGAGAACTGCTGCAGTCTGGTGTTATACGTGAATCCAATTCACCCTTTGCTTCTCCCATAGTTGTAGTGCGGAAGAAAAATGGTTCTGTACGGCTCTGTATTGATTACAGGAAGTTGAACGCACAGACCATCAAAGATGCATATGCTTTGCCAAAGCTGGAGGACACATTTTCAGCCCTGTCCGGCTCTAGATGGTTCTCCACATTGGATTTAAAATCTGGTTACTACCAGATTGAGATGAATGAGATGGACAAGAATAAAACTGCATTTGTCTGTCCACTTGGATTTTATGAATTTAACCGAATGCCTCAAGGAGTAACTAATGCCCCTAGCACCTTCCAACGTCTTATGGAGCGGTGCATGGGAGACATGAATTTAAAAGAAGTGCTTGTTTTCATTGATGACTTAATAGTGTTTGCACCAACTCTAGAGGAGCATGAACTCCGGCTGAAGAAAGTTCTCCAACGCCTGAGAGAATTTGGGTTGAAGTTGTCCGTTGAAAAGTGTGTTTTCTTCCAGACATCTGTTCGCTACCTGGGACATGTAGTTTCAAGTGATGGAGTGGAGACAGATCCAGACAAGATTTCCACATTAACATCTTGGCCGGTTCCTCAGAATCTTAAAGAGCTCAGATCATTCCTTGGTTTCGCAGGGTATTATCGCCGGTTTGTGGAAAGGTTCTCATCAGTGGTAAAACCACTTAATGAGTTAACAGCTGGATATCCACCCTGTAAGAAAAAATCAAAACGGATGAAGTTGCAACATTACCTTGACCCCAAAGAACCCTTTGCTGCACGCTGGACAACTGCCTGCCAGCAGGCCTTTGAAGAGGTTATCCAGAAGCTGAGTACTGCACCAGTTCTTGCATTTGCAGACCCAGGTAAACCTTACATCTTACACACTGATGCCAGCTCTACTGGTCTTGGTGCAGTTTTGTACCAAGAACATGATGGAAGGAGCAGGGTGATTGCATATGCCAGCAGAGGTCTCTCCCGCAGTGAAAGTCGCTATCCTGCCCATAAACTTGAGTTTCTGGCTCTTAAATACCATACCATACCATACCATTTTATTTATAAAGCACTTTAAACAGGAACAAGTCCACACCAAAGTGCTGGACAAACAAACACGCAACAGGCAACACATACAATGAAGTACAACACGAAAAACATAAAAACATTGCAGATCATAAATCAAACGATCCAGTACAAATCAGCTGGCATTGAAAGCGATGGAGTAGTAGTGAGTTTTTAACCGGGATTTGAAAACCGAGAGGGAGGGGGCCTGTTTGATGAGCAGCGGTAACTCGTTCCAGAGTCTTGGGCCTGCTACAGAGAACGCCCTGTCACCCCTGCGCTTAAGGCGAGTTTCTGGAACTATTAAGAGTACCTGATCCTCTGACCTCAAAGCACGTGGAGGGACATATGGGTGTATCAGATCTGAGAGATAGGCGATAGAATAAATGGGCAGTTACAGAAAAATTCTATGACTACCTGTATGGATCCGATTTCACGGTGATTACAGATAGCAACCCACTGACATATCTGCTAACTTCTGCTAAATTAGATGCTACAAGCTATAGGTGGCTTGCAGCTCTTTCTACTTTTTCTTTTAAGATCAATTATCGAGCTGGCAGGTTAATGCAGATGCTGATGGTCTCTCTCGGCGACCTCATGCTGAACAGGTGGCTGATCCTTTATCTCTGAAAGAGAAAGAAAGAATACTGAAGTTTACTGAACAACATCTGGAACATCCATCCTGTATCTCCATTGACCAGCACTCGGTTCAAGCAATATGTGATAGGCAACTGGTGTACAGCTCACCCAACCTGGACCAGGTTGCTGCTCTTGTGCAAACTCTCTCCATTAACACTGACAGTTTACCAGACAGTTTTGTTAATGATCTGCAGTTCTCTTCACCTGTTTTGCCATCTTTTTCTGAAGGTGAAATTGCTGACAAACAACGAGCCGATCCAGTCATTCAGCACATCGTCGCTCAGTTAGAACGAGGGGAAAACCCACCGCCAAGTCTGAGGGAACAGCTCCCCGACCTACCATTACTCCTGCGAGAGCTTACACGTCTGGAGCTCCATAATAATGTTCTTGTCAGGAGACGTAATCTTGGAGGTGAGCTTACTTACCAACTTGTACTTCCAGAGGAATGGCGGGCTGAGGTCCTCAACCAGCTTCATGACCAGATGGGACATTTAGGTACAGAGAGGACTCTGGACCTCGTCCGATCACGGTTCTTCTGGCCACGTATGGCAGTTGATGTCTGTAACAAACTCAAGAACTGTGAGAGATGCATCCGAAGAAAAGCACAACCTGAGAAAGCAGCACCCCTTGTTAACATCAAAACTTCAAGACCACTCGAACTTGTCTGCATGGACTTTCTTTCAATAGAACCTGACCGAAGCAACATCAAAAATGTTCTGGTGATAACTGATCATTTCACAAAATATGCTGTTGCAGTGCCAACCCCAAACCAAAGAGCTAAAACTGTAGCAAAAACCCTGTGGGAGAATTACCTTGTCCATTATGGAATACCAGAGCGTCTCCATAGTGATCAAGGGACTGATTTTGAATCTCACACTATCAAGGAGCTCTGTCAGATCACAGGAATAAAAAAGATCAGGACCACACCTTACCATCCCCGTGGTAATCCTGTGGAGCGATTCAACCGAACACTTTTAAACATGTTGGGTACGCTGAAAGAAGAAGATAAAGTTCACTGGAAAGACTTTGTGAAACCATTGGTACATGCTTACAACTGTACCAGAAATGATGTCACTGGATACTCTCCATACGAATTGATGTTTGGTCGGCAACCCCGTCTTCCTGTTGACTTAGCTTTTGGACTGCCTGTGTCTGAGAAAACTTCTACATCTCATTCACAATATGTTGAAAAGCTTAAGTCACATCTCAAAGAAAGCTACAAGATTGCAACGGAAAACTCTGAAAAAGTCATGTTGAAAAACAAACTCAGATTTGACAAGCAAGTTACAGCTGCAGAACTCTCAGTTGGAGATAGAGTTCTGGTTAGAAATGTCAAACTACGAGGCAAGCACAAACTCGCAGACCGGTGGGAGTCGGATGTGTATATTATTCAGAAGAAAGCCGGCACTCTTCCAGTATACACAGTTAAACCAGAAGGCAAAGATCGTCCCATCAGAACCCTCCACCGTGACCTGCTATTGCCTTGTGGCTACTTGTCTCCAGCCTCCAAACCAGAACAAATGAAACCAACAACTGTGACTGCACCAGTGACTTCAGAAAATGTGGATCTTCCAGATCCTGAAAATGAAGAACTATTCTTACCTGATTTACCTGATTACTCCAGCTCTTATCTCACCAGAATTACAACTGAGGTTGATTTACCTGCTCCTGCACCTACTGTCGCTCCTATGCCTGTGGATCCGCCTGGCCAGCACTCACAGAGCTCTATGGAAGGAACTGTTGGTGAGGAACAGGAAATGGAGTCTGGACCTGAACCCACTGCTGAACTGGACATGGAACAAACAGCTGAAGATGAACCAGATTCTGCCAACTCGGATCCTATCGAGGAAAATCCCTCCTCTCAATCAGGACCTATCTCTCCTCACCAGGAATCTGCATCTTCTCCAGAACAAACCAGCATGTTAAGTGATGTTGCTGCTTCGAACCTCTCCAGTCCAGATCCTGAACCACCTGTCCGCTGCTCGACTCGAATACGTCAGCAACCATCTCGTCTGCAGTATTCAAAACTTGGGCATCCGCTTCTACAAAGCATCCAGTCCCTGTTTCAAGGACTCAGCACAGCCCTTACATCTGCTTTGGAACTGAATGAGCCCTCTGTGATCTCTAACTCATGTGACAATGTGGTGTGTCACCAG